>PVIU01028948.1:0-17975 GCA_004026605.1 Ondatra zibethicus
GTTGGGTTCTCCATCCGCCAACTTTCGCTGCCACATTCAGAGAGTCTGGTTTGATCATATGCTCATTCAGTCCCAGTCCAGCTGGATTGGTGCGCTCCCATTAGTTCAGGCACACTGTCTCAGTAGGTGGACCAGCCCCTCACGGTCCTAACTTCCTTTCTTATCTTCTCCCACCTTCTGCTCTTCAACTGCACCTTGGAGGCTCAATCCATTGCTCTGATGTGAATGTGGGTCTCTGTCTCTATCTCCATCCATCGGATGAAATTTCTATAATGGTGATCAAGATAATCATCAATGTGACTATGGTACAAGGCTAGTTCTGGCACCCTCTCCTCTGCTGGGGGAGTGGGAGGGTGAAGATGGAGGAAAGGTGGACATTGGAGAAGGGAATAAGATATCTACATTAAGAGAATCATTCTAGGGTTGGCAAGATACTTGGCCCTGGGGATCCCAGGTGTCCACGGGCATGTCCCCAGCTAGGTATTCAGGCAGCAAATGCAACTTTTAAAATTAGAAGAAAATGGGGGTTATACCCAGAAGCTCAACCTCTTTGGTTGCTTTGTTAGGTCTTGCTTTGTCTCCCACTAGCTGTGTGGCCTGGGCGTGGTGCCTTCTGTACCTCAGCTACTGCATATGTGAAATGAATACTATACAGTGCCTGGGTCATAGCACTAGAGGGAAAATAAACGTCTTAGCCTAGGATAAAGCACTTGTAACAGTAGCTGATACAGAATTAGCATTCACAAATGTCCATGCTGTTGTTGATTCTTTGTAGCTGTGGGAACAATTACAGGGAAGTTGGCTTACCAGGTGATAGCTGCAGCTGCCAGGGGCCTTGGGCTAAGAGTACTTCAGGGGCAGGAGGTGTCTCTCAGGCTCTGGGATGAAGTGCTTTCTTTCCCCTGATTGTGGTGGGGTAGAGGCTGCCTGCTCCTCGGGCTCCAATTGCTCCCCATGATGCTGATTTTAGCAGCCTTGGCCAGGGCCAGTGTTTCCACAGGAATCCCACTTTAGTCTGATTACTCAGGGAAGATGGGAGGATGCTTCCCCAGGTCTCCAGGAAGAAACCACTACTAAGGTTTGTTATTTTTGGACAACTGGTTGCTGGGTCTCGTTTGCTGGTTAAATAGATAAGACTTGTGTCTGCTGGGAGATTTCCGTGTGCGCCTTCCAGGAAATAATACCCAAGGCTGCATCAGACATTAACTGTCTCTACAAGATGCCTTTGTCTGACTGTCGCCCAGAGGAGGCGGCTTAGTTCAGGACTGAGCAAAAGCAGCCTGAACTCCAGCGCACAGGGTCTGAAAGCAGACTGTAGTTTTGTCAGCTCTGGCCATGTAAATGGCCTTCAGCCAGGCAAGGTTCAGTTGTGTACCCGCTACTGTCTGGACTGGTGCATTTCCTGTCCTTGCGACCATGTGTTTGGTATGAAGCCGCTTACGGGGGGGGGGGGTGGATTTCTTTCGCATTACCCTTTTGAAGGGGCATGTGGGAGGGGCCGTGTTGGGAGTATGAGGCAGCTCACCACACCGCAGAGCTGCTACTCGCCTGAACTGCTCCTTTGACCTTTGCATTCAGCCAGGTCTCCTCAGTTAAACCTCTCTAGAAACCCTCACTGGACACACCCAGAGCCGTGTCTATGGTGATTCTAAATCCTGTAGTAGGCAACCAAAGTTAACCATCATACCACACTCAGATTTGCGTTTTTGGGTTTTTTGTTGTTGTTCTTTCGAAACAGGATTTCTCTGTAGCCCTGGCTGTCCTGGAACTTACTCTGCAGCCCAGGCTGGCCTTGAACTCATAGAGATCTGTCTGCCTCTGCCTCCTGAGTGTTGGGATTAAAGGCGTGGGCCATCACTGCCAGGCTCAGATTTGTTTTTTAATTCTGGGGTGTTCTGACAACATCAAAAAGTTGGCTAAGAGATGGGCTTTTCTTTGAAAGCTTAAGACCCTGGGTTCTAGTCCCAACAACGATGTACCCCCAAAACAGCAAGAAAATATTCCCTGAGAATGACCTATAAAACACTGAATACACAGACACATCTATATTTATTTGTACATCAAAGTTATGCAGTAAATTCTCATAGTAGCTCAGAGTCTCAAGGAGGCTTTAGTGACGTTTTAACATAGCCCAAGCAAACAGCCTTTAGCCTGGTTCAGTCTGGCTTCTTCCTTCATTGCCCACGCTATGTTGACCTTTTACTAAGGACCCAAGCCTGCTCTGTGGGCTCACTACATCCTTTTGTTCCAGTCTCTTACCCTTTATCACACAATCCTAGCTTCTGTGATGTTCTGGCTTACATCCACCTACAAGGTATTTATGTATAATAGCAAATTCAAGCCCTGCAAAATCCTGGCCTTTACCAACTATGTTTATGACTGCTTTTGTGTTTTCTTCCTAGAAAATGAAGCATTTTTTTCTTTTTTCTATTTGCTTTATTGTAAGTGTACAACTCAATGTTTTTCTTTAAAGATTTCATTTATTTATTTTACATCATGACCACAGTTTCTCCTCCCTCCTATCCTCCCACTCCCTTCTCCCACCTCTCCTCCCTCTCAATTCACTCCTCTCTGTTCAGAAAAAGGCAGGCCTCCCATGAATATCAACAGAGCATGGTTTATAAAGTTGTGGTAAACACCTCCCCTTGAATTTAGGCTAAGCAAGGCAATCCAGTATGAGGAATGGGATCTCAAGAGCCAGCCAAACCCTTAGGGACAGCCCCTGCTCCCATTGTTAGGAGTTTCACAAGAAGACCAAGCCACACAACTGTTACATATATGCAGGGGGCCTAGGTTGGTCTCAGGCAGGCTCCCTAGTAGTTGGTTCAGACTCTGTAAGTTCCTATGAGCCAGGTTAGTTGTTTCTGTGGGTTTCCTTGACCCCTCTGGCTCCTACAATCCTTCCCCCCTCTCTTGAACAGGGTTCCCCCAGCTCTGTCTAATGTTTGATGTTGAGTCTGTATCTGTTTCTATCAGTTATTGAAAGAAAGCTCTCTGATGACAACTGAGGTAGTCACCAATCTGATCACAGGAGATGGCCAGTTCACATCCCATTATTGCTTGCTCAGATCCCAGAGACTGCTTGTTCATTTCCCGGCTGCCCATACCTGAATAATCATGCAGAAACTCTATTAATTACAACACTGTTTAGCCAATTGCTCAGACATATTCCTAGCTAACTCTTACATCTTAAATTGATCCCTTTCTATTAATCTATGTATCACTACAAGGGTGTGGCCTACCAGCACAGTTCAGGCATCCTCCTTTGGCAGCTACATGGCATCTCCCTGACTCCGCCTACTATCTCTATATATTTCTGTTTAGATTTCCCACCTGGCTTTACCCTGCTAAGCCATTGGCCGAAACAGCTTTATTCATCAACCAATAAAAGCAACACACATATAGGACATTCCACATCAGCTAGGAGTATTAGTTTGTGTTATCCTTGTAGATTCATGGACATTTCCCTGGCATTGTTCTTAGCCCAATGATCTGTCATGATGGTGATAGTGAACACAGAAAGGAGTTAACGAGGTTGATGTTAACAACGACCATACTTCCAACCATGTAAATCACATAGCACACCTAGAAGGAGGCGTCAATATCATTTAATAAATTTTGATTATGATTTATGTAAATAAATTATATATGATATAATGTAGTGGTGATCATACTGTTTAATATTTAATGTAACTATCTGCCTTTTGCAGACAAGAAAATTGAAGCCAAGACCATTTAAGTCACATTGCTAACACAATTTGGACTTGGAAGTGAAACCCAAGTCCAACTGCCTACGCAGCCCCAGATTTAACTGCTGAGTTAATAAAAAATAAACACTCATGAATGCAATTTGAAATAAGGAGATGAGATGTGCAAAGGCTGACTGTGGTCTAATGAGGCTTCTTGTAATTGCTCAGAAGTAACTACAGATTGGAAAGAACTCATTTAGCTGGTACCCTGAATCCACTGTCTCCACACAACTGAGCTAAGACTCCTTTGATGAGAATTTAGGGTTCTTAAATACATGTAAAAAGATTTTATGGTCCTCACTTTATGCTTTCCACTGTGTTTTATAAATTTAATATGAAATTTTGTGTTTTGAAAGTATCACGCATGTATGAAATGTGTTTTGATCTTATCTACTCCCCATACCTCCACCTACATCCCTACTAGGACCCACAAACTTGTCCCCCTCTTAACTTCATGCCCTCCTCTAAAATTGTGGTTATTGCTAATAACTCCCTGGGCCCTGTTAGTGCTGTTCCTATGCATATGTGTATGGGGCCATTCATCAGGAGAATGGGCAACCTACCAGTGGGCCACATTTCCCAAGAAAAGTGACCCTCCCTCTTTCAGTCACCACCACCAACTACTGGTTCTTTCTTTAACAGTGGCAGGGCCTCAGGAGCTCCTCGCTCATCCATTCCAGAATTCCGAATGGCTCGATAATGTGAAGGTAACCGCAGCTGAAGTGAGTTCATGAGTGCCGCAGCCATGTGCCATCTGAAACTCGGCATTCAATAGCTTTCCTTCCCATCCTCCAGACCTTCCATTCTTTCTGCCGGCTCTTCGGTGATAGTCCCCGAGCTTTGGCAGGGTGAAACGGATGTTCCATCTCTAACCACCCAGTCAATGATTGTCAGCAATTTGAACTTAACCACCAGTGCAAAACCAAACTTCCATGACCAAGGTTGAGAGTAGCACAGAGCAATGGGTATAAATGTAACTATTGAGACGGTAAATTGGACAACATGACTGTTTAGTTGAACAACACCTACAGGTTACTGATCTTGTGCTGAAGATTTCCCCAGTCATGGGCTTTTGATCAGATTTACAGTAGCAGATAGCAGACCTCAAATCCAATCAGAAAGTGGTTGGTTAATCCTGTAATAGAAACGCCACTATTTCAGTAGTGGTCAACATTTGCCTGGAAGGTCATTATTGTAACATGCAGGGTGAGACCTGGGTGAGAATACCGAGTCTTAGCTCCCTCTGCAGCCTGCATAGCACCTTCTAGTAACATACAAACTAGACAGCACGGAAGAAGTTTCTGGGTGGGATTAAGATAGATTTCTGTTTTTAATAATGGAAAAAAACTTAAAAAGAAATCCCAAACGAAAATACCCTAAGTTCTAGTTTTTACTTAATTAAAATGTTCTGTTTTAGGTTTCCCAGACAACAGTAGCACATAATAGGTAGCATTAACTGTCTTACAAGAGTTTCTCACTCTCTGAATTTTGCATATGTATTATCACTTTTATCTTCTTGGTTGACTTCTAGGATGGTGGCCATTTATATGGGACTAACTGAAATACACGAAGAGAAAATTGAGGATTTTTTAAAGGATTTTTTTTTTTTTTAGCTTCTAAGTGTCCAACATTCAGAATAGTGGTTAATTACCCACAATGTTTCCGGCATGGTGGGAGATGACAGTAATCCTGCCCTAGGGAAGTATGGTATGGAAGTATAGGCTCATAGGAAGTGATACTGTTACAGTAGGTGTGACATTTTTGGGGGAAATACAACACTAGGGGAGGCTTTGAGGTCTCAGATGCTCAAGTCAACCTAGGGTGGCAGTCTCCTCTTTCTGCCTGCCAATCGGGCTGTGGAACTCTCAGCTCCTTCTCCAGTACCATGTCTGCCTGCATGTCACCATGCTTCCCATCATGAGGATAATGGACTAAACCTTTGAAACTGTAAGCCAGCCCTAATTAAATGCTTTCATTGATTAGAGTTGCCACGGTCATGGTGTTTTTTCACAGCAACAGAAACCCTAACTCAAACAGTAGGCAAAAGATAGGAGAATTACCACAAGTTCAAGGCTAGCCTGATCCAGACAGTGAAATCCAGACAAGCCAACACTACATAGTGAAGTACTACCTTGAACAGACAAATGAACAAAAATAATTTCCCACAAAGAAACTTTAATAATATATTTTCATTGTGTTCATTATTTTGCAAACTTAGCAGAGTACCATGGTTTGGCAGCTTGATTTGATTGACATGGCTGACTTCTCTGGCATCCTGATGCTTTTAACTGGATATGTAAAGATCAATTGTTTGTATAGAAGTTCATGTCTTCTCTTCTATTTTTCTGTATCTCACTTACGTCTTGAAACAGTCATGGTAGTTAGGTTGCAGACATCATTTTGTTTGTGCTAAGTTTACATTAAGGAACATAAGAATGTCTTTATACTCATTCGCCCACTGTGAAATGAAGAAATCTTTGTACCTATCCCTTCTGTATTAGTTACTTTTCTTGTTGTGACAAAATATTTTTTTAAATAAAGGAAAATATCCATAGTCCATTTTGGGGGAATGTGGGCATAGTTTTCCAGGCTACTTTCTGCTGGTTGGGGCCACTGATAATCTTATAGGGACCTAAAGAAAATTTAGAAGTATGATCAAGTCCTGACTGGAGCATCCTGTGAGGATTGATCATCTCAGGCAGCATATTGAATCTGTTTTGGATGTAGAACTCTGACATCTGGGCCATCTGTTCCTACTGGAGATTTCTCAGGTGGTCTTCCTTGATCAAACCTGATTTTTCTTAGCTCAGAATGAATCCACAGCTTCTCATTTCCTGTGGAAACAAAAGCAAATTCTCTTCTTCAAAGTAACATACCTTTTGACTTCAATTTTGAAGTCAAGGTATCTTCAAAATACCTATCTTGGATTAATTCAGCAGCATTTATAAATAAATATCTTTTGGCAGCTCTTGCTCCTTCCTCAGCATTCAAACAATTAAAAGAGAACATAATAATATACAGTATCAAGATCTGTGTATTTTTCATCTTTACATGGTTTTATTTTAACCTATATTTCTTTTATTTTTAATTTTTGGCTTTTTGAGACAGGGTTTCTCTGTATATCTTTGGCTATTCTGGAATTCACTCTGTAGACCAGGCTGTCCTTGAACTCACAGAGATCTGCCTGACTCTGCCTCCCAAGTGCTAGGATTAAAGTTGTGTGCCACCACACCTTGAATTCAGAGATCTGTTTGAGTCTGCATCCCAAGCATTGGGATTGAAGGCATGTGCCACCATGCCTTGAACTCACAGAGTTCTGTCTGCCTCTGTCTCCCAAGTATTGGGATTAAAGGTGTGTACCATCACACCCAACTACTCTCTTTCTTTTTTATTTTAAGGACTTTAACCTTTTTCTTTTCTGTCCCAAGCCTGCATATATTTTTAACACACTGTATACCATTTAGAGGTTTTCTTCATCTTTGAATATCTCTTTACTGTATATCTTTTTCTGACCACAAGTCTTTAATTTGCTAAGCAATATGGAGAGGATTAAAGCCGTGGCTTTGGCGGCTGGATCCAGCCCATTTCTTAGCTTTCTGAGACTACAGCCTCATGGTGGAGGTACCGGCTGTAGCCATGTTTATTGCCACAACTCTATGGCATTTCAAGATCCCTGCCAGCAAGCAAGCTGGAACAGTGTGCTCACAAACCATACTCAAATGCTCTGTAGCTGGACCTCTTGCCTGAAAGAGTCAGAGTTTGTGTTCGCAGGATGGCCCAGAAAGCTGGCATTCTAAATTTGCACAGCTTTTTTCCTGCTATGGCTGAAAACCAAAAAGCATGTGGTCAGCTTTTCATCAACACCATTTAAGTGTTTTGTGGCAGGACCTCTTAAAAGAACTGCAAGGTTTTGCAGCTAAAGCTGAGTCAGGAAGCCTCTTTTAAATGAGATGCATTTGCCTCTAGCAAACAGAGCCCATCTGAGAAATGCTGCTATCAATAAGCTATGCTTAACTCTCTATTCCTTTTTGTCTAGAATTACTTCCCAAGCTCTGTCAGGCTTTATGTAGATGCAGTCGTCCACATGTTTGGCACCATTTGTTGTCTGGTTTTCTGTCCTGCCCGGTTCCCACAGTGGTTAGGTCCCAAAGAAATCACTCAGAGGTCTACATTAACTATAAATTGATTGGCCCATTAACTCAGGCTTCTTATTAACTCTTACAACTTATATTAGCCCATTATTCTTATCTGTGTTAGCCACGTCTCAGTACCTTTTTCAGAGAGGCAGTCACATCTTGCTTGTTCTGTGGCAGGGTCCCAACTGCAGAAAAAGATTCCTTCTTCCCAGAATAGTCCTGTTCTCATGAACGTGCCTCTACTTCCTGTCTGGTTGTCCCGCCTAAAATTCCTGCCTGGCTACTGACCAATCAGCGTTTATTTAAAATATAACTAACAGAATACAATTGTCCCACACAGGTGTGTGTATCTCCCAGGTGATTCTAAATCTAGTTAAGTTTTCAAGAAAGGTGAACACCACACTACAATAAAGAGTCCATTGGGGAGGTACTTATAGCAGAAATAATTCATGTTGATATTAAAGTTTACAGAGCAATAAAGAAACTATCCCCTTTTGCTACTACATTGATTCCTTCAGCTTATTATTCAAACTCTTTATGCCAACTTTCTCATTTTTGTTTGTCATCTTTTAACATATTAAACTTTGTTGGTGTGGGAAGTCCTTCTGTATACTTGTTGCTTTTAATTGGTTAATGAATAAAGAAGCTGACTTGGCCCGTGATATGGCAGAGTAGAGCAAGGCGGGAAAAACTGAATGCTGAGAGAAAGAAGATGGTAAGTTTCATTTTGGAAATGATGTGGGGACACACAGGTGAGTGGACCACTCTATTAATTACATTAGAGAAGCTTATTTTGTACTTAGCCACAATTTGGTTTCTATCATTAGGACCTCATCAGATCTGCTATGATGAAGCTTTGACTGTGATGGAGAATTGTAGAGGGGAGTATGAGAGGACCAGGGTGGGGGTGAGAGAAGCCAATGGAATGGAGCATTGTAGAGGAGAGTGTGAGAGGATCAGGGGAGGTGAGAGAAGCTAATGGGAGAATCTGACTTAAGTCAGGGAAAGTAAGAAGGATGGAGAACAACAAAGAAACAATAAGGAGCATAGGACACAGAGGGAATCTTTGTTTCTTATAAGCCTCCTTGATATTTCTCCATCCCTCATTTATGCTCAGAGTTTGGCTTCTTTATATATCCTGGAAGGCTGTTTCCAAAGACAATGAAAACACATCAACTGAACTCTGTGACTGACAAAAAAATTGACAGCAATCACATAGTATGATCTCTTGGTTCTATGTCCTCATTTGCAAAATAAGCACAGATACTTCATTGTGTTTACAAAATCCATTCATGTTGTTCTGTGTAGCAAGAGTTGATTCCATTTCTCGGGGGAGAGCCATTGCTTCTCCAATAAACCATTATCTTTTTATTCTATTGTTGGATGGACAATTGAGTTTCTGATTTTGTCTGGGTGGATGTGTGTCCTCATTTGTCTAGGGTGTGGGCTTAGGACAGAACTGTTGAGTCATGCTTCTGTGTTCA
Organism: Ondatra zibethicus; assembly: GCA_004026605.1. NCBI lineage: Eukaryota > Metazoa > Chordata > Mammalia > Rodentia > Cricetidae > Ondatra > Ondatra zibethicus. The sequence goes on from PVIU01028948.1 coordinate 9,370, forward strand.
GTTTCAGAAGAGTTGCCAAACATTTTTCCAAAGTGATTTTTCCTCCTTGACACACCCATCCCCAAAGGTCAGAGTTCCATTGGTTCCACATTGTCATTAGTACTGCTTTTTGTTTTAAATGGTTTTTCATAGCTTTCTCTGTAGCTTTAGAGCCTGTCCTGGAACTAGCTTTTGTAGACCAGACTGGCCTTGAACTCACAGAACTCCACCTGCCTCTGCCTCCTGAGTGCTGGGATTAAAGGCGTGCGCCACCACCCATCTGGCCTAGTACTGACTGACTTTTTAAACTCTAGTCCTGCTGTTGAAGACTAGCCTTGATGGGATTCATATGTTCCAGGGTAGGAACATGAGGGTTGGAATTATTAAACAAAAGGAACAGAGATATGAGAGAAATAAGAGACAAAAACATGGAACGGCATCAGGAGGAACATTCAGTGAATACTGAATCCACCTCATTTATTTTTCACACCCTTATATACTTCACTTCAAAAAGGGAAGGAGAGGCAACAGACTTCATTAACATGATATAAGGAATAGACTTGAATTCTCTGACCTTGGTACAGGTGGAACGGATCCACCTCTATACCCAAAATACTAATTAGCCACACCCTAGGCCAGAATCTCTTGTTTGTAGAACATCTGTTGTGAACAACTTTGAAAGAGCAAAAATAAGGTCAGACTCTCTGACCTCTGGTCAAAGTGGAAGAGGCTCACATCTGTGGGCCCTCACACCCCACAGGCAATTATTTGTGCTTAGGCTCTTCGTTCATTGTATTAAAAATATTCACTGAGCAGCTGGAATTTATTTAGCACTGTGCAAGGAAAAAGGAAATATTCCCATTGTAATGATCTTCATACTTGAGTTAGGGAACACACTGTAATCTCATGCTTTATCTATAGTTATGACTGCTTTTGGATACTGTATGTTGAGGAGAAAACTTATAATTCAACTCTAATTTTGGAATGCAGTGTAAAGAAAATACTATGTTTTATTGCTATAACAAAATACTCAAGTTAGGGTAACTATTTAAAAAAGGATTACTTAGCTCATAGCTCTTAAGATTCAAAAGCATAATGGCAGCAGCAGCAGTTCATAGCTGGCAAGGACCCCATAGCAGTGGCAGAAGCATTAGGGGAAGGAGGGATCTCATTGGTAAGCAGGAAACCAGAAGGAAGTTTATAGTTGAGATATTATAGAAATTTAACTCACAGGACCCCAGGAGTCCCATGAAACTACCTTAATCTCTTCTGAGGGCAGCTCTATCCCTAGTTGCCACCCCACCCCCATCTCTTAGATGCGTGCTCGAGGAGGTTCGTGTGTACATGTCTTCTGTCTTCCTCAATAGCTCTCAACCTTGCTTTGAGACAGGTCTCTTAATGAACCTGGAGCTTGTCAAGCATGCTGGGCTGCAGGCCAGTGAGTTCTGGGGGTCCTTGTGTCTCTGCCTCCTCAGCACTGGAACTGTAGGCAGACAGTGCTACACTGAGCTTTTTACATTAGCACTGGCAATCAGAACTTGGTTCCTCATTTCTGTGGAGCAAGTACTTGACCCACTAAGCTGTCTTCTTAGGGACCTTTTGCTTGTTGAGATAGGGTCTTGTTACACAGCCCAAGCTGGCCTAGAGCTTGTGATTGTCCTGTCTGTGTCTCCTAACTGATCAAATTACACATCTACACCACTATGCTTGGCTTACCCCTCACTTGATGAAGACCCATCACCCTCAACACCACTATTCTGGGGACCAACTCCCAACAAGGAAAGAAACCTTGAGGGCACTGCTCAAACCATATTCAAACCTTAGCAAGCACCTGCCTTTTCATCCATCCCTCTTCTTGTGTCCTTTGTGAAGATAAGGTTGGGGGTTTGACTGGTATGAGTCTAAAGCATAAACATTGTCTTCTTTGAGTGTTTCTGGGGTTTAGCTGCTGAACGGCCCTTTTCCGCATCCCCTCTTTCAACAGCTGCCTCTCACACAGTGGTGCAGTGCTGTCCTAACTTGCAGAATACAGAGGCTTCAGTGAAGTCTGATAATCTGGCAGGTTCCTAACAAGAGGTTGAGAAGGTGCTGGCTGGAAAGGCAGAAAAGACAAGGACAATTTGAAATTGGATGTCCGGGATCATGGTGGTCTCGTTGGGGTGGAATGGAGGATTTGAGGCAAACATAGTAAAATATGATGCTCAAGAGTTGGAAATGGCTAAATCCCCAATGGTTCTGACCATCAAAGAATTTCCTTGTTGGTGAGGAGGTTGTGGTAGGGTTAACTAATAGGTTGATATTATGGAGATTGATTTACCTTTAAAAGTCCATTTTTATATTAATAAAATAGTTCTTATGTTCTGAGAGTAAAATGAAAATGGTAGCTATATTGTGCTAATTCTTGTAGCTGGAAGTTTCTGTCCCACCTGGTCCTACAGCCATTTAGTCCCAAAGAAACACACAAAGGCTTTTACCAGTTATAAACTGTTTGGCCTTTTAGCCTATTAAAAAGCTCTTACAACTTAAGTTAGCCAATAATTCTTGTCTACGTTTAGCCATGTGGCTTGGTGCCTTTTCTCAGTAAGGCATTCTAACTTTGCTCCCTCTGAGTCTGGCTGGTGACTTCATCTCTCCTTTCCTTTTCCCAGAATTTTCTTAGACTGGCTACCCCACCTGTATTTCCTGCCTAGCTATTTGCAAATTAATGTTTTATTAAACTAACATGAGTAACAAATCTTTACCATGTACAAGAGCAGTATCCCACAGCGAATTCTAACAAAACTGATGAATTTGGTGAAATTTAAGTATGAAATGTGTGGTGTTTGAAAATATTGATCAGTCTAGTCTCTAGAATCCTCTTCAGTTCTAGACTTGTCAAAATCTCTAAGGTTTGTTTTTTGTTGTTTTGGTTTGTGATATATTACTTTATCTACTTATTTATGTATGTGTGTGTGCCCACATATAAACAGAGACTGCTCGTTCATTTTCCAGTGCCCAGACTCAAATAACCACACAGAAACTATATTAATTAAAGCATTGCCTGGCCAATAACTTAGGCTTCTTATTAGCTAACTCTTACATCTTAAATTAACCCATTTCTATTAATCTGTATATTGGCACTAGGCTGTGGTTTACTGGTAAGGATCCAGTGTCTGTCTCCTTCAGCAGCTACATGGCATCTTCTTGCTGCCTACTTTTTCTATATATCTCTTCCAACCTGTCTATATTCTGTCCTGTCATAGGCAAAGAAGATTTATTCATTAACTAACAAAACAACACATGTACGGAAGGACATCTCATATCATCTCCCCTTTTCTGTCTAATTAAAAAGGAAGATTTTAACTTTAACATAGTAAAATTACATATACAAAACAGTTATCATGCAAGAACTATAGTTACAATATTTAGTACATTTACATTTGACAAATTAAGGAAAAGACTCTATCATCTATCTTTGAGCGTCTATAGTTTTGTATCTAATTTATCTTTTATCATAACTAAGGAAAACTATAATGATAACTGTCTGTCTTCAATTCTTCAAAAATCCCAGAAGGATATACTATTAAAGAAGTAAGCAAGAAGTGCATTGTAAGCAACTTTCAAAGTTCAAGAAATGGACAGACACCCAACGTTCTTCTATAACATTGGGACATTCATCTTTAGCCTATAGGCCCATAGTATTTAGCAGATTTTTACATGGAGCAAGAAATTTGAAGATCTGTTCTGCCTTGTAATGGCAAACTTCATCAGTTGCTTTCTTCTGGGTCTTTCAGAATGTCTGGCAGTTTCTTTTGTGAATTAGGAACCCTGAAGGATCATCCTGTCTTTTGGAAAGTTAAGCAGTCACTTTTCTGTGGGTCCTGCATGTCTAGTTCATACAGCATACCATAAAGCAGTCCAGGCAAGAACAGTTTCTTGGCCAAATGGCTAGCCTTGTCACATTGAAGGCAAATTCCACAGCAAGTTTCTTTGATGCTCATCAACCTCTCTGAAGTAATTGGTGCTGCCAAAAGTAGACATGTCTCACTGTCAAGAAAAGTCTAAGTTCTTAAAACATTTTAAATGCCATATTCTGAAGGTCTTTGAAATGTTGAAGATTATATATCTAACTGAAATATATCTCTGTATATCTAGAAAACTTAACTAAAGTAATTAAAAGTTTGATTATTATAAATGACTATTAATCTGTAATTCTTAGTTATACATTACATTTTTAAATGAGCTGTACAAATATAGTACCTTAAACAAGAGCAGAAAAATATATACACAGTATAACAAAATCAACATTAAATATGTATCAGTAGACCAAGATCCATACCAATGCAAAGTATTCATCTCTATATCATATTCCCCTTATTTTTTATAAATTGACTATGAATATTCATCACTTATAATCAACCCCCTGTAAATAAAAATAACCATTTATAAACAGCCATTTTTGGAATTTGGGCATCTTTTTTCTCTAAACTGTTTCCTGCTGTTTGTTGGGCAATGCATTTTTAGGGTTCACAGAGACCTTTCAGGGGGTCTTGTTCCATCCAACCACATTAGTCTGGAAGGAATCCACAGGTTCCCATCCTATGTGGGAACAAAAGCAGAACCTCTTTTCCAAAGTAACATATCCTTAGACTCAAATTTTGAAGTAACATATATACTTCAAAATATATATGTTTAGTTTATCAGCCTACACAATGAAATGTTTCTGTACTTAACTCATTCACAGTCAAAAACTTCAAAGAAAACACAATAGTATACATAATCCAGACCTTCTGTGTATTTTCCATTTGTACATTGCTTTTTTCTATTGCTTTTTAATATTTATGTCTGTCTGTAGTTTTATAACTGTGTATACTCTTTTTCCTCTCTCTCCCAAATCTATGTACATTTTTAAAACACACTATGACCCGTTCAGTGTGTGTCTGAATCTGTCTTTATTGTGTAGGTCTGTTGGCTCCACCACGGCAAAGGTACGTTCACCATCTCTACTAGCCGTGATCACTGCCTCAGCTCCAGGGATGCAGCAGGTCTATATCACCATTAAGTAACTAGTAACACGCTGTTTACAAACCCCATTTAAATGCAGGACCTCCCAAAAGCCATCTCTTAAAGAAGCCATGCAGTTTTTGCTGCTAATGCTGAGTTGGGAAGCCTTCTCTTAAAGAATTTGTACCTCTGCTTGCCTCTAGCAAACAGAGCCTGAGAAAATGCTTCTACCAAGAAGTCATGCTTAACTCTACTCTTTTGTGTCTAGAATTTCTTTCCAAGCTCTCTTAGGTTTTATGTGGATATAGTTGGCCCACACTGGCACCATTATGTAAATAGAGACTGCTTGGTTTCCCAGCCGCCCAGACCTGAATAATCACACAGAAGGTTTATTAATTACAACACTGTTTGGCCTATTAGCTCAGGCTTCTTATTAACTAACTCTTATGTCTTAAGTTACCCAATTTATATTAATCTGTGTATCAGCACAAGGCTGTGGCTTATTGGTAAGGATCTAGCATCTGTCTCCTTAGGCAGCTACATGGCGTCTCCTTGATTTGGCCTTGATTTGTCTCTCTCTCTATCTCTTCCAGCCTGGCTATATTCTGTCTTGCCATAGGCCAAAGTGGTTTTATTCATTAATCAATAAGAGCAACATATATACAGAAGGACATCCCACATCATCCACACATGTGTATATGCACATGTCTGTGTGTCACAGTGTGGTGATATTTTGTTTGTGCTCTAACAAATAAAGTTTGCCTGTAGAGCAGAGTATGGAGCTAGCTACTAGTTTGCCATAGAGGCCAGGCAGGGGTGGTACCACCTTTAATCCCAGCATCTGGGAGAAGGAAACAAGAAATTATATGGCTGGGCAGAGAGAGGAAGTGATAAGGCAGGGTGGAGACAGGAGTTTGGTCCTTTTTCACCTGAGAAGTTGGCAAGTTAAGAAATGGCTTGCCTTTGTCTGTCAGCATTTACCCCAATATCTGACTCTGTGTTTTTATTATTAAGACCAATTAGAGTTTGTGCTAAATACAGTGTATATGTGGAGTTCAGAGGACAATTTGCAGGAGTCAATTCTCTCCTTCTATCATGTGGATCCCAGAGATCAAACTCAGAGCCAAAGTCAGGTAGCCAGGCCTGTTGCCAAGCTGTACCCACTAAGGAGGCTCACCAGCCTCTAGTCTTTACGATCTGAAGAACTCTCACAATACTATCCCACTCAGTGTTCTATTTATAAGGAGAGACTGATATTTGTAATTCATTCTATCTCCAACATCTCTAGTCCAGACGGCCTGGCTCCCCATGCTTTGTGGGAAATGAGATGTGTGTTTATCAGGTCTGTAGTCTGAATGGCATGGAGAAGAAACAACTGAAAAACTATGTGAACTGTTTCAGGAGAGGACAAGTCTCAAGCGATGGAGAATGAAGGCAAGGACTAGGCTGTAGGGAGACACCAGGGAAGGATGATGGACCTAAGAGAGGGGCTAAAATACTGCCTGGAGACCATTGGGAAGTGTTGAACACTGAAACCAGGGTTTACAGGGGGAAGGACAAAAAGAACCAAAGCAGCATATTCCTGTAAGACCCCATGTCATGCTAGTTCATGCTTGTGTGTGTATGTGATGTAATATTGTCGTCCCCCCATGCCTCCACAGAGATAGTTAAATCCTAACCTCACTGTTCCAAAAGGAACTATTGTACTGAATTGGGTCAGTTGATCCACTGTTTGCATCAGGACCAAGACCTGCAAGCCCTACATAGCAATCAGGGCCTCGGGTTGCAATATATCTGTAGATACATATATGCCCGTAAATATAGCCTGTTGAGTTTGTGTGATGTTACTTGTATGTGTATGCTTTCAGGGCTGACTATTTGTTACTGAATAACCAGTTGCTGTGTTCTTCTTGGGGAGACCATCTTTTCTGTTCTTAGCATGCCTTAGTTGCTGTAACTCTTTGTGTAGGGTTGAGGTCTTGTGGTCTCTCCTCTATCCATGTTAACATGTCTGATGTTATTACCTCATGTTTAGGCAGTCACACTGGTGAGAATTTATAGGCGTAGCTTTGACACTACTAGAAGACAGTCTCACAGCAAAGCCCTGGTTCTCTCATTCTGCACAGTGATCCCTGAGCCTCAGGTGCCACTACTGCACCCTTAGGGTGCACCACATTTAAAAATGTGCTTACTAAAACCAGTCAGGACCTACTAATAGAATAGGGGGAGGGTTGAATTTATTCTGATTTCATGTAGGTAAACCATAGAGGGGTGGCTATGTAAATGAAAACTGGGCAATAGAAGGAAGAGGAATGTGCTGTCCATGTTAGCATGCTGCCAATGGTCCAGACTCTAGATCCCAGCAGCCCGCCAACCGATGTCATCTTCTGCATTTCACAGTGCTCCTTTCCTGCTGATTCTCATAACGAACCATTGATGGGAACAAAAACAACTTCAAGAAAGTTCAAAATGACAGGACCGGTGTAAATTTTTTTCTTCATGACAGTTGTATGTGTTTCTGATCTAAAAACTAGAAAAAAGCAGAGAAGATGGGGCAATCTGGAAGGCTTTTTCTTGCCCGCATGAGAGATGTCTACTTTTCCTACAGAGGGGATAGACTAGCGCCTGCTAAGTGCAGGGGCTTATCATGATAGACTCTGAAAAATCTATTGTTTTCCTTTTTGATGAATGCTTGGCAGGGCGTTAGAATTCCTGTACATCTTCAGAGCAGCATTGGGACACTTGCCAGCAGTTAATGGTCCCTCTGCACTGTTAACACATGGGAACAGAAGAGCTTTGTCAAGTCATCATCAGGATGGGCTCTGTGGCGCAAGTCATTAATCAAGGCAAGCTGGGCACTTTGTACAAAGCCAGCCTGGAGAGAAAGACGGCCACTTCAATCAAAGGACTATACCGGGGAGAGGTGGAATAGGATTCAGTGCTCCCTGAAAACCATCAGCTGGAGCTGAGAGATTTCATAGGGTCAGCAGGGCGGGGAGGGGGGGTTGTATCTCTGAGGCTCAGGTGGGGATTCCTGCATTTGTATGCTCTGATAAAATACAGTTTAAACGTCATTGGTCATGGCCACATGCTCAATGGCACACCGGGAACTTCTCAGGGCTGTACAGACTCTTGCTTACCTGTTCAAGGCCATGCCCCCACTATTAGAAGGAAGTTTAATTAATACAGAGATTTCATAGATGCGATGAGCGCTCAGAGTAGATCTTGGTACCATAAAATGCTATGTGAACTAGAGCTTTCAAAGGCTTCAGAGAGAGGTTTCTGGGTGGCACTCTGCGGACCTCCATACTGATACCCAACATGGCAGGCTTTTACCTTCCTTTCATGTTTGGTTTATGTCAACAATTCTTTTCAGAGTCATAGAAGACCTATTGGGATAGTTGTCAGCTTGACTGGATTTACATCACTTAGGAGACACATCTCTGGGTGTGTCTGTGAGGGAGGGAGAAAGAGCTCCTGTGAGGGTGGGTGGTGCCATCCCATAGCCTGTGGTTCCCAGAATGAATAAAAAGAGAAGAAGCCAGCTGGGCATCAGCACTCATCTCTCCCTGCCTCTTTGATGACAGAAGCAACGTGATCAGCTGCCCCCTGCCCCACCGCTGCCTCCCCGCTCCCCCTGCCCC
>PVIU01028949.1:0-18248 GCA_004026605.1 Ondatra zibethicus
TGGACTTAATGCCTGTATACAGATGGACTGCATGTCTGTATACAGATGGACTTAATGCCTGTATACAGATGGACTGCGTGTCTGTATACAGATGGACTGCATGTCTGTATACAGATGGACTGCATGTTTGTATACAGATGGACTGCATGCCTGTATACAGATGGACTTAATGCCTGTATACAGATGGACTTAATGCCTGTATACAGATGGACCGCATGCCTGTATACAGATGGACTCCATGTCTGTATACAAATGGACTGCATGTCTGTATACAGATGGACTGCATGACTGTATACAGATGGACTTCATGCCTGTATACAGATGGACTGCATGCCTGTATACAGATGGACTGCATGTCTGTGTACAGATCGACTGCATGCCTGTATACAGATGGACTGCATGCCTGTATACAGGTGGACTCCATGTCTGTATACAGATGGACTGAATGCCTGTGTACAGATGGACTGCATGTCTGTATACAGATGGACTGCATGTCTGTATACAGATGGACTGCATGTCTGTATACAGATGGACTGCATGTCTGTATACAGATGGACTGCATGCCTGTATACAGATGGACTGCATGTCTGTATACAGATGGACTTAATGCCTGTATACAGATGGACTTAATGCCTGTGTACAGATGGACTGCATGCCTGTATACAGATGGACTCCATGTCTGTATACAGATGGACTGCATGTCTGTATACAGATGGACTGCATGTCTGTATACAGATGGACTGCATGCCTGTATACAGATGGACTGCATGCCTGTATACAGATGGACTCCATGTCTGTATATAGATGGACTGCATGCCTGTGTACAGATGATGGACTGCACACCAGTACATGTTGGCCCTGGAGACAAAAGTTGCTATTCAAATGAATTTTTTTCCATCTAATTTCTCCCCTCCCCTCCTGACAAGATCTTGCTACACAGCCCAGACTGGCCTGGAACTTGTGATCTTCCTGTCTCTGCCTGTTGACCTCTTGGATGGCAGATGCATGCTAGTACATCTGGCTATGATGTAAGTACTTGAATGCTTCCTTTTTTCCTTCATTATCTTCTCATCCACTCCCCAAGGCATTTTGCTTCCTTTTTCTCTTATGTAGACATGAACTTCTGTTGTGTCACATTCTGAGTTATAGAACTTTCTGGGCTCAGCCTCCCCGGCCTGGCTAGCAAGGCTGGTTTTGCTATGCACTAAGACAGACAGAAAGGCAGAGAATTAAGCTGAGCTATGAATAATTGTTCACATCGATCATCTATTGTTACATAAGAAATTATCCTCCCACCGGCTTAGCAATGTCAGACTAATATAGTGTCCCTGTGTCTGGGAGCTGGGAATGTGTGAGTCGCTAGGCTGACTAAAGGTCTCTCTTGAGGTCATGGCCAAGCTGTTTGTGGTGAGGTCTCTGAAGCTGTGACTGCAGCTGGAGCGTCCTCCCCAAGCTCGTGAGCGTGGCTGTGGAGAGGAGGCTTCACTTCCTTACCAGGGACCTTTTCGTAAGACTGCTCATGACATGTATTTCCTCAGAGCAAGTGACATAGGACAGTGACCAAGACAGTGCAATCTTTCAAAGGTTAATCTGGGACATGACATGCCGTTGCTTCTGTCATATCCTTCTGGTCTCCTGGGCTGACTTTAGTATACAGTATGAGAGAACTCACACAGATCGAAGCAACCAGATGTGAGGATTGTTGGGTGCCATCTTGGAGGCTGTTTATCATAGTGTTCTATCAGTGTCCCCAGGAGGAACAGCATGGCCATCAGCTCTGGGCAATTCTTTGTGAGGCAGGATTGTCACAGACATTGTTGACCACTCAACAAATGCTAGCAGGTCCTCCATCGCCGGAAGAGCTGAAAGTACTTCTGAGCTATTTCATATGTGGTCTTCGTGTGATTCAGAGGGACCTAGGCTCTGGGGACTAATGTAAGCTTAAGATCAGTCTATATTTTCAAAAACATTTAAACCTTTGGTTTTGAAGTCACTGAAGTTTGGCTGTACTGTAACATAGAGGGTTGAACGAAGAGTTAGGAAATGAACTCAGTCCTGCTTCTTCCACTCCTCGGCAAAAGGCCTGGAGCCACTGCAGCTGCTAAACTTTAACCTTCTGTGAATGAGAGATGGATGGTACTTCCTAACTCATTTTACCTCCTAAGGCTCAAGGTTCTCCAATAAAGCTGTGCAAATGCCGCAGAGAAAGGAGCTGGCCCACATGAGCTCATTCCTTCCAGGGAACTGGGGTCCCAATGTAAGAGCCAAAACTACATTTTAAGTTTTAATGACTATGCCTCAGAGATCCATAAAACAAAAATGTCTCTGATCTGTAAGCCTCTTGCTCAAGGACAGATAGTTCCTGGGATGCTGGAGGCGTTGTTTCTGGGAGATAACAAGTCACATGGTTTTCACTCCCCGAAACAAGCTTATTTGACCCACCTGCACCAGATGTGCCTAAAGATGTACTTGATCTCATGTGTGCAGGAGCTCCAAAGGCAGAAAGTATACGGGATAGATGCCTGTCCCTGATTGGATGTAGGCTGAAGGCACACCAGGGTATATGCTTGTCCCTGATTGGACCTGATAGGAACTGCAATGAATTATGGATTTTTCTTTTTAAGCCCTTGCTATGCTTCTATCTGGGCCATTTACCAGGAACCTAGGTATGGACCTGGCCAGAGTCCATCCACCTGGTCAGTATTTAATTAAAGCTTGCTTCAAATTTGGCTTTAAATTCTGGTAGTGCACTTATTCTCGATTGGTGGGATTAACACTCCAGCCCTAGAGGTATAAACTTTCCACGTGGAAGGCCACAGAGGCCACTGATCCCCTTGGGCCTATGTGATAAGCCAGGACTCTTTTAGAACATTTATGCAAAACATTTTTGTTCCTTCATGGCAGTTTCTTTGGTTGAGAGATGACTTCTGTACCGTGTCATGGGGCCATCTATGTACTCCTCTGTCATGTTGCCTTCCTGGGTCATTGGGATAGGTCTGGCTCTCCTGGGATGACTACTTCTTCCTCTCACTATTGTGCTTTGGAGTTTCTTTGCCCTTGCTGCCAAGCTTCTCCTGACCATGTCCGTTCTTCCTTTGTGAAGGGGAACATCCCACCTACCTGTTCCTCTGTACATAATCTCTTCTTCCCTGATGCCTGCTTTACTCCAGAACATGGTGCTCCTTCAGCTTGGAGTTTTGTTGCTGTAATTTGTTGTTTTTAATTTGAGACAGCTTCTCACTTATCCCAGGCTTGTCTTGAACTCACTGTATATAGCCAAATGTGATGGCTAATCTAAGTCAATTTGACAAACCTAGAATCATCTGAGAGAAGGGAACCTCAATTGAGAAAATGCTGCCCTGTAGATAAGCCTGTAGGGTGTTTTATTAATTAGTGATTGATGGGGAGGGCCCAGCACATTGTAGGTGGGGCCATCCCTGGACTAGTGGTCTTGGGTTCTATAAGAAAGCACCCTGAGAAAGCCAATAAGCAGCACCCCTCCATGGTCTCTTCATCAGCTCCTGCCTCCAGGTTCCTGTCCTGTTTGAGTTCCTGTCCTGACTTCCTTCAGTGAAGAACAGCGATATGGAAATGTAGCCCATATAAACCCTTTTCTCCAATTCCAGAAATGTGCTTTTTGATCATGGTGTTTTGTTGCAGCAATATCCCTCACTAAGACACCAAGGATGATTTTGACCTTCTGATCCTTCTGCCTCGACCTCCCAAGTATTGGGATTGCACATGTATGTCTGTGGTGATGCCCAGTTGGGCTTTCCAGCCTTACGACAATCTCTGTCTTAGTTAGGGTTTCTATTACTGTGATGAAACACCACTATCAAATGCAAGTTGGGGAGGAAAGGGTTTATTTGGCTTACTCTTCCATGTTTGTTCATCATCGAAGAAAGTCAGATCCTTCTTGTCACTAACTGTCCTCATCCAGGTTGCTAATGCCTTCATCCTGGTCACTAATGCCTTTATCTTGGTCACTAACTACCCCCATCCTGGTCCCTAACTGCCTTCATCCTGGTCACTAATGCCCTCATCCAGGATGAAGGATCTGACTGATACCAGTTATAGAAGGACAACTAACTTCCCTCATCCTTTATAGCTGGCATCAGTCAGATCCTTCATCCTGGTCACTAACTGCCCTTATTCTTGTCATTCACTGCCCTTCTAAAGGCCACAGACGCCCCTCGTCTGCATCACAAGCTATCTGTGTGTAGCTAAACATCTAGTGCAGTTTATTTTGACTCTTCAGAGCACCTGCCAGTGCTCCCAGCCCTGCTGTCTTCCAGCCTTCTTCCTCAGTTTCCCTGTCCCCTGGCTGCTCCTGTTTGCCCTCTTTTCTGATGAGTCTCTCTGCCCTTCTGTATAACTTACTGCTCTCAGTATCTGACCTTTGTTCTCTTCGTCCCCTGTGCATGCTTCCTACATGATCTTACCCATTTTCATGAATACAATTTATGCTCCTACATCCATCGCCCTGGGAAAATGCTATGGTCTGAGCTTTGGTCTCGGAAGCTCAAGAGTTTTCCAGATGTTTGCACCTGGAAATGCCAAGACAGCTCTGTTCAGCGGGGCAGGACTGGCATTCTTCTCTTTGTTTCTTTCCTCTCTCCTGGACATGTTTCTGCTTCTTCTCCTGCCCGACCCTTGCATCCAGTCAATGATCAGCCCTGGAAGATCCCGACTCCCCAACAGTCCTCAGCTATAAGGGTTTGCCTCTACTTACACACTGGCTTAGCTTGGTTACCTTTGCAGATCACCACCATGGCTCTGAATGTGCCCCTTGATTTCTAATCTTCCTAAACACACAGCAATCTGGTGTGGGAGAATTGTCTGTATTCTGTCAATCATGATTTAAATAAACGCTGATTGGCCATTAGCCAGGATGTATAGATGGGACTACCAGACAGGAAGTAGAGGCGGAGCAAGGAGAATAGGAGAATTCTGGGAAGCAGGAAGCTCTCTCGGCCGACCTGCCCAGACCACCAAAGAAGCAGAATGTGACCTGCCCCGCTGAAAAAGCTGGGGGACCGGGCAGGACAGAAACCCCGACAAGCCCGGCCCTCGTGCTACCGCGATCTTTCTCAAGCTCTAGCCACGCCCCTTCCCCAGTCCCTGCTCACTCTTGCCCTCTTCACGATACAGTCCCTACTCAGCCTGTGCTTTTCCTCCTCTACCTCCCATTTACCCTTCAGCTTCAGAAAACTATCTGTACTTCTGTAAATATGTCTGCTGTGTCTCACTTCTGGATTCTTACACATGCTTTTTAAGTTTTTATTTTCTTCCTTGCAAGTTGCTTCATTGATTATTTCCAACTTGTCCTTCCCCCAGTTTCATGTGTTCTCTGTTCTTTTTTTCTTTAAACCTCACCAAGTCCAATTAGTGCTGCCCATATGCACATAGGTGTGGGCCATCTACTGGGGCATGAGCCGCCTATGCACAGTCATACCCCGAGGAGGAATGGTTCTTCTCACCAGGGTAGCTAAAAAGCTAGCCTCTCTGTTAGGGGTGGGGATTCCTTAGCTCCTCCCCATCCATGCTGGAAAGTTGGCCAACTTGATCTTGCACACTTGTTATCCTGGTAGCCACAGCTGCTCTGAGTTCATGATCATGAACTCTTACAGCCATGTCATGTCCATAAGACAGCATTTCATGGGCAGCTTTTAATTGGGAGCTTGCTTATGATTTCAGAGGGTTAGTGTATTATCACGGTGAGAAGTAGACAAGCATGGCGCTGGAGCAGTAGTTGAAAGCTTTACATCCTCAGGCAGAGAGAGACTGGGTCTGCTATGGGCATCTGAAACTCAAAGCCCACCCCCTGCAGCATACCTCCTCCACCAAGGCCATGCCTCCTAATTTTTCTAATCCTATCAAAGAGTTCCACTTCCTGGTGATGAAACTCTCATTCTCATTCAAACCACCACAACGTGGCTATCCTTCCCAAAGTCCTTTTCTAGTTTCCTGGCTTTCAGTTGTACTACAAACTAGATATATGGAACAAAAGAACTGGAGCAGACCATTATATGAGAGAGAAGACACAGTAGTTATCTGTACACTGGGGTTACCTCACCAGGACAAATTTCCCAGTTCCATCCAGGTTCCTGTATATTTTGATTTTCTTTACAGCTGAATAATACTCCACTGTATGTATGTACCACATTTTTCTTATCAATTCATCTGTTGATGGGCATCTAGGTTCACTCCATTTTCTAGCTACTGTGAACAAAGTGTTAATAAACAGGAATGTGCCAGTGTCTCCATTGTAGAACATGCTCCCACTAGCAGTGTATGAGAGAGTTGAGATAGTCTCATGTGTTCCAGGCTGGCCTCCAAATCAAGATGGAGCTGGGAATGACTTTGAACTCTTGATCCTCTTGATTCCACCTCACAAGTGCTGGAATTGCGGTACGAACAAACCAGCATGCTCAGCTTATGGGGTGCTCAGAATCCAGCCCAGAGCTTCATGCTGCTAGAAGAACACTCTACCAACTGAGCTACAATGCTAGCCCCATATGCTACCTTGTTAAAACAGCTGGAACAGAGCAAGATCATGGAATATTGTAACAAATGTCTGCAGCTGTGGAGCAGGGTGACAGGTCAAACCCTGGAGTGTGTACTTTGAGGTACATGGAAAGAAAAGGATAGGCTGTCATAAATGGGACGTTAAACCTGATTCTAAGAGAGTATGTCAGGCCTTGGTAGCTCAAGCTAGTAACAATTATTATGTTTTTGAATAAAATTTTATAGGGTTGGTGAGAAGGCTCAGGGGTTAAGACCACTAGCTGCTCTTGCACCCACATGGTGGCTCACAACCATCTGTAACTCCAGGTCCAGGGATCCAGTGCCGTCTCCTGGCCTCTGTGGGCACCAGGCATGCACATGGTGCACGTATGAATGCGCTGACGAAACGTCCTGAGCTGGTGCCTGACTCTTGGCTGGGAGATTAATCCAGATGAGTCACCCACAGCTGAGCACTCGCAGTTACTTGTGACTCTCCGACCACGTATGGCTTTCTGCATTAGTTCCCACCCATTGCAACAAAAGAGGCTTCTCTGATCAAAGTTGAGAGTAGCATCAATCCCTGAGTATAAACATATTTAGAAGATAGTTTGACAACATGAGTATTTTGCATAACAATAGTAAATTCCCTCAAGGTCCTATGATCTCCCCAGTCATAGGCTTTGGCCAGGTTTATGGAACCAGGCAAGAAATCCCTCCCATTCTATAGGTTTCATATCCAATCTGAAATTGGCCACTCTGATAGCTATCATGCCATTACTGTACCGGCAGGCACATAGGGTCAGGCAGGTTGATATTGTTTTAGGAAGCATACAGCTTTGGGTGAGACCGCTAATGTTTTTTCTCTACCAGAGCAGCCTGTAAAGCACCTCCTGGCAGTATGTAAGCTAACCAGCAATGCCGGAGTTTTCTGGTTAGTTAAGGGCTTACATCCAAGGACCTGGTATTGAGTACCCACCCTCTTTCAACCAGTGCATCAAACGTTTTGTGAACATTGTCGGACAATCATCCAAGCAAGATCACCTGCAGGGTGAAAAGCATAGCTCAGGAGGTTTATTTATCTTCCAAATTTCAAGACAATGTCATCAAACCAACTATCTACAACTCCTCATTTGTTATTTTTGCAAACTGCCCTTCCTCCCCAAGCCCACTTCTTTCTTAACTAAGACAGATTTTTCTTCCTCTCCCACCTTCCCTCTCTATTCCCAACACCAAGAATAGTATGGGGGAGCCAGGATGTGCGTTTGAAAACATTTAATGATTAGATGGTTTTGACCTTAACATTTTGTTTTCATGTCCCTACAGAGTCCATGTTAGCAGATCTTGCAATTGAGTCCTGGGACCAAAATGACCATTTTAAACATTTGCATGTGAAGAACACATTCTTCTTTGCTGTAAATAAAGCTCAAGCTTCTCTCCCCAGTGACCCCGATTCACAGGTGTGCATCCTGGGAACCAGAAACATCTGGGTGAAGACAGAGGACAAACCCTGCAGCGGTCCAGCCCTACAAAGGATGCTTTAAGAGAGAAATGTGAGAGAAAGTGCCAGGAACAGCCAAAGCCTTTTGCAAAAAGAACTCCCTGGTGGGATGATGGAAAAGTTTGGAACTGAGGTTTCCCTAGGGCTAGAAGTGTTACTGGCCTCAAGGACTGAACCAATAATGTTGCTCCAGTGGGTGTGGATTTCGGAACAGCGCCTGCCAAATCCAGGATTCCTTCTCCCTAGCTCTGAAGGGAAACCAGAGAGAAATGAAATCTGCTGGAGAACCGAGGTAGTGTGGAAAGTACATGTGGCTGTGACCAAGAGAAGTTGTTTCTGTTTATTTTTGAATACCAGGCTGTCCTTTCATTGGCATGCCTCGGATTCTTGCATAATGGTGTCTCTGTAGCTAGCAGTAATGGGGCGCTCCTTCTTCAGCAAATAAGGCAGATGAGGGGCCCGAGCCCTGAAAGTGTCCGTTTTTCCTCCTTCCCAACTTTCCAGATGAGATTGTCTCTAGATATCCTCTACAAAAAAAAAAAAGACAGAAAATTCTAAACACTAAATAATTCTAAAACTTCTGCCCAGAAAATTGTCATTCATATATTGTATATTTGTAGGTTATCATAATTCCCAGGCTGGCCTCATACTCCTTTTGTAGCCTGGAATGACTTTCTTACCTCTGCCTCCCAAGAGCTTGGATTATAGTCATGCACTATCACATCTGGTTTATGAAATACTGGTTGTAGGAATGTGGGGATTGAACCTAGGACACTGTGTCTTCTAGGCAAGCTCTCCATCAATTGAACTACATCCCCACGTCATTATTTTTTTTAAGTTTTATTCTCTATGTATGATTATTTTGCTTACACGTATGTTTATTCATCACACATGTGCTTGGTGCCCACAGAGACCAGAAGAAGACATTGGATCTCCTGATACTTAAGTTATAGATGGTTCTGGGCCCCCAAGTTGGTGCTGGGTATTGAACCTGGGTCCTCTAGAAGAGAAGCCAGTGCTTTTAAATACTGAGCCCTCTCTCCAGCCTGCCTTGCCATCTCATTTTAAAATGGTATTTTCTGATCTTATGTTAAATCTTTTACTTATTTTCCACCTATGTTACAAAAGAAAGAGCAGAATTTCTTCCTTCCTGGCTCATCCTTTGTGTTTACAACCACCTTTGAGGCGATAACTCCAAGGTCAGAGTGAATTTCTCTAAGTGGAAGAAGCCTTTCTCTTGCCAAGGACACAGAGTGAGGAGAAAGGAACATCTGGTTTTCTGGCTCCAAACGTATTATGAAAAGAGGAAACTGATGATCTTTTTGTAAATTCACTTATCTCCCTACTACTCCCCTCATCTAAAGGTCACGATTGACTAATACTGGTGTGCACGTCCTATGCCTTGCCTGTGATACCATAAAGCCATTCCTTCACTTAAGAGATATCCATGGACACCATGTTGTCAGACCGCTTTCTGGATGCTCATGTTTTAAACACATAACTGAGCTATCCATAGTGTTCAGAGAAGTTTCCTTTTACAATGGGCAGCAGTCAATGCAGAGTCTCATAACTGGTTAGAGTGCTGAGCAGCAATGGTGAGTGCTCAGCTGTAAATGAGACATCTATCTCCTCACCTTCAACGCTAAGGGGACACTACAGAAGAGGAGGCAGCAAAGTTTAAGAGCTGAAGGAAGGGGATGAATGCTGTGCAGGGCTGTCTTCTGTTTCCCATGCTCTGGGGATAGCCCCATACCCATGCACAGATGGGTGGCACTAGCTTGACTTGGTGGGTTATCAATCAATACAAATAAAATGACTGAATAAGTGAAAGGCAGGGAGTTAGGAGGGGGTATGTTGGGATTAACATGGGGCAGTTGGAAAAGGGAATAAGGCAGGGATAAATATGATCAAATTTCATTGCCAACATGTATAAAATTCTCGGAAATAACCAAACCAGACAAAACAGAGACTGGAGAAGTGTCTTAGTCTGCAAAGTGCTTACTGTACAATCATGAGGACCCAAGTTTGGATCCCTAGCCCTCATAGAAGAAGTGGAGCACAGCCGTGCATCCCTGCAATCCCAGGGCTAGGGAGGTGGAGACAGAGGATCCCTGAAGCTTTCTGGCCAGCCAGTCTAACCAATCACGACTCTGGATTCAGCAAAAGACTGTCTCAAAGGGATTAAGTACAGAGCAATGGATGAAGACATCTGGTTCATTGTTCAGCTCTAGTCTTCACATGCATGTGCACACATGTGCACATGTGCACACATAGGAACGCACATACCCATGGATACACACACAAGAAAACAAAAACAGTGTACCCTAGACTTAGGGTTTTATCAAAACATATTTATTTTTGACAGTTGTAGTCCCATATCAAGTGCCAGCACGGTCACAATCTGTCAAGGGCCTCTTCTAAAGTATTATCCTCCTGTTGAACTCTCTCATAGCAGAACAATCTCAGGAAAGCTCTATGTACTGGCGAAGGTGCAGATAATATCGATGGAGTACTCGGCTATAAGAACATACCCCTCCCCCGCCCCCAAGGCTTAGGGACCATCAAGGAAGAGGGAACAGAAAGAGCATATGAGCCAGAAGTCACGGAGGAGTGGATGAACAGGGTCTTCTGGATATGATAGAACTCCTTAACTCAAGGCAACCGAGGCTGCCTGCATAAGACCTGTGCAAAATCAAGCCAGGCAACATCCCAGCATGGAGAGGGAGGGGCTCATGAGACCCAGATTCTAGTGGAGGGGTTATTGACAGTTGATGACTTCTGAGGGAAGGAAAGTCAGTTTTCTTTAAGAGTGTGGTCCCTGGAGTTTGAGCGGTGGATGGCCCCATAAAAATGAATATATGGACAGTCCAAATTAGACTTGGTAGATTCTGAAAAAAGGGCACGAAATTGGAAGGGCTTGAGGGGTGGGTGGCAGATCTGAGAGAAGGTGTGCACAGGGAATGTGGGGGAAATATGTTCAAATTACACTGTATGCATATGTGAGGCTCTCAAAGAATTAATATATATGTAAATATATCTTAACCACAGAAATCTCGGTGAGTTCTCTTCAGTAAGGACATTTCCCACTCACAGCCCCACCCCAATCACTTCCTACCACATTCTGAGGTAGGATTCCACATGTGAACTGGGGAGGAGACCGGAGCGTTCAGCCCACAGCACACACTTAGAACAACTGTTGTCAGATTGACTTCCCCCGAGACGTATCACCTAGCTTCAATCGGCCACGAGGAGAGTCCACATCCATCGAGAGTGGCTTCCGTACTTAGTCACTCTAGCCAGGGATTAAACTCAGGTAGCAAGGCATGGGTGACATCTTGATGGCCTCTTGAGTGCTGCAGTAGCAGGAGTACACCATGTTCAGTTTCTGAGGCAATTTTTACAGGATTGGGTCCAAGGCAGGTGATAATCCTGACCTAATGCCTGTCCGGCTGTGGGCTGAGATTGCCTGAGTTGTATGTCTGTAATCTTTCTCCCTTAACAGATCATAATCTCTGCAAGAATGGAGGCCTTGTTCTCCTTTCCTGTATCCCTGGCCCATACAATGGGTCCTGGAGCACAGTAGGTACTAATAAGTGCAATGAAAAAATGATAAATGAATGAATGAATGAATGAATGAATGAACGAATAAATGTGTCCACACTGGAAACAATATTGATGAATTTGATCTTTACTGATGCAGACATGTGGGAGTAAGGTGGCAGGGCTGAGATGTTCCAAGATGAGTTTCTAGCTGGCTCCAGGAGGAATGGTATACAGAAGGCCTCCACTGTTTTCCTACAGACCAACTCACATCCCTTTGCACTTTCAGTGTGCAAAGTCACTCTTTAAGAGTGACTCTTTAAAAATATTTTTGTGTGCATGTGTGTGTGGTGTATGTGCTTGTTAGTACATGTGTTCACATGTGCATCTGGGTGTAAGTGCACATAGTATGTGCATATGTGGAGGTCACAGGATGATATTAGGTGTTTTTTTTTGTCCACAGCTACTCTGGTTAGTGTTAATTGTCAACCTGACAGAATCTATACTTTGGTAAGAGACAAACCATTGGGCACACCTGAGAGATTTTCCAGGCTTAGTTTGTCTCCGAACTTATCCGTGGTACATTATCTTGATTGGGCTAAAAGAAGTGGAAAGCCCTGCCCTCTGTGGGCAGCACCGTTCCTTTAGACTCTGGGGAGATGCGTGGAGTCAGGAACTGTGCAGTACCATGGGTTCTGTTGCTGCTTGTGGATTTGATGTGACCAGCTGCCTCCAGCTCCTGCTTCGTACACTCGAGCTGTGAGTCAGGATGAGTTCTTTCTCTCCTGCATTGCTCTTGTCAGAGTTGGCTGTTTGTTTTGTGTGTTTTTTAATCACAGCAACCCAGAGATAACCAAGACAATTGACCTCTCCCTTTATGTCGGAGGCAGGGCTATTATACTCAATGCAAAGCTCATTGGTTTGGCTAGGCCAACTGGCTGACGGACTGTTGGGATCTGCCTGTCTTTGCCCACTGCCCTCCACGCTGGTATTCCTGATACTGCCATGCTAGGAATCTACGTTCAGTGTCTCCCCTTAGCCAGCCTTACCCACGGAGTCATCTCTTTCAACAAATATTTGAATAGTATTTTGACCTACCGGTTTTTTTTTTATATTGTCATTGTCCATTTCTGCTTTCTATTAATTTGGTTGGAGGTTTGACAATAAAATTTGTCTTACTTTTCTTTTCTATTGAGATTGTTTCCAGATACGAGCCCCTTCTCAGTTTTGTGGTAGTTTCAGGACCCCTGCAGTCTGGGGAGATAGCTCAGTTGGTAAAATTCTCACCACTCATGAAGAACTGA
Organism: Ondatra zibethicus; assembly: GCA_004026605.1. Taxonomy (NCBI): domain Eukaryota; kingdom Metazoa; phylum Chordata; class Mammalia; order Rodentia; family Cricetidae; genus Ondatra; species Ondatra zibethicus. Next base: position 12,850 of record PVIU01028949.1, read on the forward strand.
GTTTGATACCCAGGACCACTATTAAAAGCCAGGGACAGTTGTACATAGTTGGAATACCTGCACTGGAGAGGTAGAGACAGGAGGATCCCTGGGCTTACCAGCAGCCAGCCTGGCCCAGTCAGCAAGCTCCAGGCCAACGAGAGGCTTATCTCAGGAAGAATAAAAAAAGAAATGCTGTCTGAGTTTGATCTCTGACCTTCATACACACACACACATGAACATCTATATACACACATGTAGACACATACACAGACAGGCACAGAAAGACAGACAGGCAGGCAGACAGACAGACAGACATACACACACTCTCATTTCAGGATCCTTGGAGTTACACACAATGAACCTCTAAGACTTATCTTTAACTGGCAACATAAGAATCCAGGCCTTGGCAAGGATGCACATCCCCACACACAAAGATTCCAAGATTTAAAACACTTCTTAAGAAGAGGCAGGACATTTGTGAGTCAGGATTATATTAAAAGCAGACAGGAAAGATGGGTTTTCAACTCTAGTATGCAAGGAAGGGCAAGTCAGAAGAAACTGTCCTGGGGAACTGAGCAAGATGGAAGGATGTGTGGCTTGAGGCAGTAGTGAGAAACAACCATATAGTGTTGGAGTATTGGAAACATGAGAGTCAAATAGCAGAACATGGAGTCAGGATTATGCTTAAGCAATTGGCCTCTTTCTGCTGCTAGTAGTGGCCTGGTTCCAACGTGGGGAGGGTGGGGGTGGGTGGGAGTGGGTGTCTTGATGGAGGAGGTGGTCCTTGCATTGTCGTGATGAAAGGGCCAGCAGCAGAGGGCCCTCGCTCTTAGATGTGTGAAACTGGGAGTGGCTTGCATCTGCATCCTACTGGATGCTTGCCCAGGCAGGGAGAGGATAAGTGCACGATGCTGATGGATGCATGTTTCTCAGCTCCAGGTGGTCTTCTGACTTACTGTCTGTCAGTATGGCTGTACACCCCATTGCAGGGTCTAGGAGGATCTTCCCCAGAATGGAATGGGAGTGTGGGCTGCTAGGGAGATGAAAATGCTGCGTTCCTCTTTTTAGAGCCCCCTGAACCCTAGTAATAGTAACTGCAATGGGTAAGAGAGGTGGTCCTTTGATGTGATCTGCCTCTGGGGACAGAACTGCCTCTACATCCATCATTTAGCATTGGCTTCCTTTGTGTGCTATTTGCATTGTCCCTATTGTGACTTCCCATACTCTTTTCTTATGTGATTGGGATTGGTTCAGGAGGTGTGTGTGTGTGTGTGTGTGTGTGTGTGTGTGTGTGTGTGTGTGTGTGTGTGTAGAATTTTCCTTGTCAGTCCCACAGGAAAAAACAGGTTTCTTAAAGATAAGGGCTCTAGTCACCTTCTAGGTTACCAAACTAAACTTAACTATGCCAGACGCCGGAGAAGGCCTGTGAGCGGACTACTAACAACCACATATATTTGAGCTGTAGTGAAAATTACATCCATCAGATGCTTCCTTTTTCTCCCATGATGAAGAAATAATTCCATTTCTTAGAGCAACTTGACATAAAAAATTTTGTTTAAAAAAAAAATCTTCCGTTAAGGTCAGTTTGCAACCTGAATTAAAAAGGATTGGTGAGTGATTATGCAATGCTTCTAGAAATGACTGTGAGTGGATTAAGCAGCATGAGTGTTTTACGGAGGACTCAATATGTGCTGTGTGTTTTCAGACTTGCCATCTGGTTCTAGTCTCTGTTTGGCAACAGGGTTTTATACGTGGCTTGGTTCGTGCAGCCAAGAAACCTTGCATACTTTGCAATTTGCCCCTCTTTTCAAAGATCTACTTAGAGGCCAAAGCTTATAGCGCAGGCTGCCAGATTTAAGTGTCTTAAGTTAGTCTCAGGGGCCCGAAATATCTCTTGTACCCACACATTTCCTGGTAGGCCAAACTTCACAAAATAAACACAGATGACCTCTCTCCCATCCAGGCTTCCGGAAAGTTTAGAAATGATGCAACCTCTTGGCAATATGATATGACGCATCGCTTTGCTTGTGCTAGATGTGAGCTTCCTCCGTTCTGCACCAGCATGGACGTGGTCCTCGCTGTGGACTCAAAATCTCATTGACTTCAACAAAACTAAATGCCAAGCAACTGGCCTCTGCATGAGAAAGGAGCCAGTCAGTGTGTGACCCCAGGGGACGTCTTGTGGTCACTTCACAGTACCATCCAGGGCAGATGAGGAAATGGAAGCTGGTTTTCCCGTCAGTGCCTCAGTTTCTCTTCCTTTCTCCACCTCCCCTGTGTGGAGGAATCAATGTCTGGAATCTCGTCAGGGCTCTTCAGTTGGCTGAGAGAATGCCCCCCACCCCCCGCCGTGGTGCCGGCTTTACTCTTTCCTTTTGCAGGAGTGTGAGCTCCTTCCCTGCCTGCCCTACTGTCACCATTAAGCTGGCTCTCAGCCCAGCTTCCTCCCAGGATGCTTTCTTCTGATTTCTCTCACTCAATAAATGTAAATAAATGTGTGAGGGCTGCTGGGTGTGCTCGGGACCTCTTTAACCCCTTTTGGTTATTCCATATACTATTTTCTGATCCCGATTTGCAGTATATAGGCCTTTATTTATTTCCTTGAAGTTTGTTTTCATTAACATTTTCTTTTCCCTCCAACTTCCTGATTACTCTGTTTTCTCTAGGTCCAAAGAGGCAGTCCATACCGAGAAGGGTCAAGGCACACAGCCTTGCTGCAGGACTAGGCATGCCTGACTAAGGGATCCTAATCATTAATGGCTGAGGTGGGCTGCTGTGATCTGTACCTGCAAAGCCCCCTCAGGCTAATGCTCTGAACTCACCTCTCCTGGCTCCTGGCTCTGCTTTGAAGACTATGCAGCATGGGCAGCAGGCGTAGGTCACCAGGGTTGGGCCTTTGAGACCTACACCTGCCATATTTTCCAGCTCCGCTGCTTCTCAGCCTGAGCTATGTGAGCAACAACAAACTCCGACTGCACGGCCCCTGGGACGAGGGCCGCACCAAATCTTCCCTCTCTTGTTTCTGTCAGAAATTTTGGTCACAGAAACAAGACAACTAAAGTGTGTGTGTGTGTGTGTGTGTGTGTGTGTGTGTGTGTGTGTGTGCGTGTGTCTGTGATGAACCTGACCATGTGACTCTCAGGCCTTAAGAACTGTTGGAGGGCGTGGAAAAGCTGGACCGGCAGAAAGCCCTAGGCTGCTGTCAGCAGAGCTTAATGAGCCATTCTGATGGATGTTTGCAAGACCACAACAGCCGTGGGAAGGTGGACAGGAAACACTGGGTCCATGAGGCGTCAGCTGAAATGAAACAAAACAAACAAACAAAAACTCCGCTAGGGGTGGAGCTAAAAACCGCGGGTGTTCTGTGCTGCAGAAGACCCTGGTTACACTCTGCCATCCTGAAACATGAGTGGAGCTCAATTAAAAACGGACTAATTGATTCGGTAGGAGAAATTTCAAGCGAGCATGACATTCAGACTATGAAAATTGCTGCACGCTGCTTTCAGCCAGATTTATGGTGAGAAACGGGCAGAAGTGAAGCAGAAAGATGTCGAAAATGTGTCGCTTAGGGTGCTGCCGATGAGTAGTCTCTGCAGTGAGCGCAACTGGTGACCTGGGTTTGAGGTCTGGGACCCATGTAGATACAGGAAAGGAGAGCAGACCGCGAAGTTGTCTTCTGACCTGAGCCGTATGTGCTGGGGCTTGCATATACGTTCCTTACATCTACGTTCCTTGTACATACATCCCACTACTATGTAAATGTAAAGAAATGCTCTGTGTAGAGAGAAAAGGAATGCAAACATGGCTAAAGTTGGTGTCAGTGCAAATGTGGACAAAGTGGGTATAATTGCGGAAGAGATTCATGCTATTGACACTGCAAAGGGTTGTGGGACAGTAGGAAGTGTGACTTGAGGGACAGACCCAACCTAGGGGCTCCAAAGCGCAAAAAAATAAACCCATGTCAAAACTTTTCTTTAAAGGAGACAGCTGAAGGGTTCCCTTTTGGACAGTGACAACCTGAGGGGATATTTTCTCCGGTTTGTCACACAGGCGCTCAATCTCCTGCAGCAATAGTGAGGGGGACATGGCTTCATAGAGAGCTAGCAGCAGAACCTGGCATCGCCTCTGTGGTGTTGCCTCACAAATATACTCAATACAAGACTCATGGAGTCACGGAGGCTTATACTAAGGCTCCGGAGAAAATCTGGGAGGCCAGACAATGTGCCATAGGTACCAGAAATGATGTGGTTTGACCCTAAAATGTCCTCCAAAGGATAATGTTTTGAATGCTTATCGTAAAGCTCCTTGTGACATTTTGCAGGATGTGAAGGCCTCAGGAGAGTAGGGCCTTCCTGACAGAAGTAGGCCCTCTGGGGAGGACTTTAAAGTGTCTAAGCTGCCCCTCACTCTGGGCTGTATTCTCTCCTTTGTCTGCCCAGGTAGCAGCTGCCACTACACATGCCCGCTGTCTCTTCCACTGCCATGTCTTCTCCGTCAGCACGGACTTGGTCCCTTGAAAACTGAGACCAGAATAACCCTTTCCTCCCCAAATGTCTACAGCAATGAAAAAAAGGAACAGCATAAGGCCCCTAACTATTCTTTTCTTTTTACACATGGTCCCCCATGTGTTTTTCCAGCTTGTTGCTCTGTAGTATATTTCATATGATGGTGTTTCTCAAGCTGTGAAAACAGGAGGGACCAGCTGTTTTCATTTCCAGTAGGTCAAGCTTCCCTTTGTGGTCCTACTGTGCATGCCAGTGGCTATTTTATTAGCTTTGTCCAGTCCCTGCTCTGTCCTACGTGTCCAGCTGCCGGTGTTCCCTGCTCACCCTCAGTCTCTCTTCTTATATGGTCAACAGAATGTTGCAAACAAGTCATAGTCCACTGGCCACAGGGCTCTGTCTTTATCAGATTGTCACTATGTTTTGGACAAAAGTCTGTTATTGCTTCTGAGCTTTGACCCACAGTGTTCCCTCTGCCTCTCTGTCCCTCTGTCTCCATCCCTCTGCCTCTATGTCCCTCTGTGTCCATCCCTCTGCCTCTCTGTCCCTCTGTGTCCATCCCTCTGCCTCTCTGTCCCTCTGTCTCCATCCCTCTGTCTCTCTGTCCCTCTGTCTCCATCCCTCTGTCTCTCTGTCCCTCTGTTTCCATCCCTCTGCCTCTCTGTCCCTCTGTGTCCATCCCTCTGCCTCTCTGTCACTCTGTGTCCCATCCCTCTGTCTCTCTGTCCCTCTGTGTCCCATCCCTTTGTCTCTCTGTCCCTCTGTGTCCATCCCTCTGTCTCTCTGTCCCTCTGTGTCCATCCCTCTGTCTCTCTGTCCCTCTGTGTCCATCCCTCTGTCTCTCTGTCCCTCTGTGTCTATCCCTCTGCCTCTCTGTCCCTCTGTGTCCACCCCTCTGTCTCTCTGTCCCTCTGT
>PVIU01028950.1:0-18212 GCA_004026605.1 Ondatra zibethicus
AAAAAAAATAAAATTCTTGTGATATATATAATAATAAAAAAGCTATATCTACTCTCATTTTTCTAAAAATACTTTGAGGAACCAAATCTTGAACAAATTGAACAGCAATCCACAAACTGTGCACAATGAAGACTGGAACAAGCTTCATATGCCGCTATAATGTTTTCGAATTTGCATTTTTTAATAAGGGTGTCTGCACTTAAATTGTAACCTTTAAATAAATGGATTGCTTTTGTAGACTTGAAAATACAGTGGGGAGTAATTATTGCCAAGCAGCCTGAGCTCATAATCAACAATAATGGATTTTTCAAAATGAAGTAAAAATCTAACTCTTTCTGCTCATAGAATTCAATTTTAAAACAGAAGACAGATTTTATGCAGTAAGTAATCATCTCTCAGAAAGAAAGCCTCCAGCTAACCACCTTTTGAATAAGATATATTTTCATAGTTCTAAAACACATAAACATAAACTTTAATGCTTTAAGGTTCAATTGTATTCCACGAATTAATATTAGAATATCATATTTAAGCGCCAGGTAATAGTAACAGTGAAATATGGTATGATTTATTAGTGAGATTGTATTTTGTTTCTATTACAATTCATAATTAGGCCAACTACAGTTTTAGTTTATGTTAACATTGAAAAGTGAGTATTTCATGTAATTGAATCATAAATATTACCCATTATACCTGGACTTTATATTTTTATTTTGCATAAGAGTTTCAACATCCTTAATTGCATCCTGTGCTGCTTTTTATAAAATGCTTTGTTTTGTAGATTTATTGCACAATTATTTCAGAATAATATGAACATGTAGAGATATCATACATACATTTTTCTCCCCATTTTGTTTTATGATAGAATAGGGAACTGTTATTCTATATTTCAAGATTCATTTGAATATTGGATAGTACATTAATTTAACTGAAATTTAAGAATGAAAAATAAAACCGAGTTCTCACAGAACTCTATAGTTAAGAAAGTTTCTTTTAGCCTTTTATGTGGATGTGGAAATATATTGTCAGATTTCCTACATCAAGAAAGGTCCTGCTGAACACCAATGGATAAGGGCATCTGTAGTTCTTAAATTCTTCAGAAGCTAGCACAACTTTAAATATCATGTACTTCTCAAATTAGCTCATCTCATGCAACTGAGAAAGCTAAGGATTATGGAAATGGAGTGACCAGATCCCTATAACCCACCGGAATACCAGAATACCAGCTGACAGGCTGTAGTCACCCAAAATCTCCCTTCCAGGCTTTTATTGAGCTAGTGTTACACTTTTGAGTCTTCCTCTACACAAATCAAATTCCAGCAATGTTAATATCCACTGAGACCTTTTAAAATATATAAATTCTTAAACTTGCCACGATTAGATCAGATATTCAGAAATGTGTGCGTAGCACGTTCTGATGCTGATATACCCTGAAATTTGAGAAGCACCAATTATTCCATTGGATACTTCTCCCACTGCCTTCCCATTATAGATGGAAAGTTAGTGCAGTTATTAGTGCAGCCTTAGTCCTCAGAGATAACCAATGTACAAGGACTTTGTTGTACCAGTACCTGTTCAAACAAAGTCTACTAATCATCAACCTAAAATAATTATGTGTGACACTTAAAGAGCCCAGTGAACTTTGTGTGTGGTCAAATTTTAGTAACTAACAAGCATTAAAATATTCTGCTGTGAGGAATACTTGTTCACCTTCCAGCTCTTTGCCAATTTACTGTCAATGGAGACTAATTTTTCCAAGTTGCAGTGACTGTGGAAGATAAATGGGCTATAGAGTATAGCAGCTTCCATATCACATGGTCTGTGACCTTTCTGTGGTTAGGAGAGCATCATTTGAAATCTAGTTCCTTTCCACATGTCTAGAATAGAAATTGTATGTTATTTTCTCTGAAATATGAAACCCCGGTCATGTTTGGAATTTGGAATTTCAGAAGTACTAGGTTGTCTGGATTTCTCCTCTGAATGCTGAGCACAACTGAAAAATAGTTTAACAAGTCTAGACAATATGGTCAGATACGCTCTCCTCTGGGTTGAAGTTGTGTCCTTCTTCCCTCGAATTCCCTACAGAAGGTTAGTAAAAGATTTATGGACTTATGATTCTCTAGCCCAAAGACTGTTCCTCTCATCTATTTCACTTCCATTATACAAACAAGTTCTTGTATTAATCCTTTCTTTATTTGTAATAGAGTCTGACTGATAGAATATATTCTCTTTGAACTGGGTAAAATTTCTTGTACATCAGAACCTTAAGTGTAAAAATTTAAAATTTGTGAAGAAATAATGTAAAAACGCATGGAAGAATGAGAGTTTGGGGTAAATTTTATATAAATTTCTATATGGGAAAGTAAATAAGAAAGCCAATCATGAAGCAATTGCAATGTTTAAAAAAACAGCCTTTTTGGTTCAGGAGTCAACACCTACAAAACATATTACAACTATTTTTAATATGGGAAGTTCACTAACGTCTACAAAGGGTTTGTGGCTGAGTTGGTGTCCTAATCCCTCTACTGGAAGTCTTGACTGGTCACAGGAAGTGGCCAGTTCAGGCCCAGTATTTACTACTGCTAGGAGTCTTACTCTCGTTATATCTATTAAGTATTGTACTTGAAGTTCTAGCTAGAGCAACAAGACAACAAAAGCAGATCAAGGGGATCCAAATTGGAAAAGGAGCGAAAGTGTCAGTATTTATAGATGACATGATAGTATACATAAGAAACCCCAAAAATTCTATCAGAGAACTCCTACAACTAGTAAACACCTTTAGTGAAGTGGCTGGATAAAAGATTAACTCCAAAAACCAGTAGCCCTCATATAAAAATGATAAAAGGACTGAACAAGAAATCAGGGAAACAACATCCTACATAATAGCAACACATAATATAAAATAACTTAGGATAACCCTAACCAACTGGTGAAAACCCTATAATGATATGGGAGGTTCTTCTGTATATGTGTTGCTTTTATTGGTTAATGAATAAAGACTCTGTCTTGGGTCTGGCAGGGCAGAATAGAAGTAGGCAGGGAAAACTAAACTGAATTCTGGGAGAAAGAAGGCAGAATCAGGGAGATGCCATGTCGCTGCTGCAGGGAACGGACATGCCAAAACCTTGCCAGTAAGCCACAGCCACGTGGCAATACACAAGTTAATAAAAATGGGTTATATTAAAATGTAAGAGTTAGCCAATAAGAAGCTAGAACTAATAGGCCAAGCAGTGATTTAAATAATACAGTTATTGTGTGATTATTTCAGGTCTAAGTGGCTGGGAACAAACAAGTACCCTCCTACAACACTATATTTTTTATTTTAAAATTAATTTTTAATTTTAAATAAAAATTAAAATTAAATAAAAAATTTCAACTCATGAAAAAGCACACGGATTTGAAAGAAGAGACCCTAAGCTGAGAAACTGCTGAGAACTGACGCTGTTCGCTGCTTGAAAACAAGTACTCAGGGAAGTGCTTCTGCAGGGTCCCTTGGGGGAGGCAGGCAAAGTCCGAGCGACTGAGGCCAAAGGCATCGGGCTCTATGAAAATGTGGAAGTGCAACAACTGGCGCGCTGGTGCTGCTGGCAGGAAAGACACAAGACTGTAGGAGTCATCTTGCCACAGTCCCAGAGGACCATGGGGAAGAGACAACGTATGGTGGGGTAAAATTCCCTGCAGAGAGGCTGTAAGAGAAAATGTCGTGAAGCTATGAAGGTGAGGCCGAAGTTCTAATATAGACCCTGGAATGTGGATAGGCCAGAACCACGGGACTCCAACCCAGAGAAAACTGCAGGCTCAAAGTGGAACCGACCCAAGAAAGAGGCTCTGTGTTGTGTGTTGCAACACTGCACAGTGAGTGTACTCCGGATCTTTGGAGTCGATAAGTCCATTGTGAGATACAGATGCTGTACGTGGAACCGAGGGATTGCGTGTTTGCCTTGCTGAGTTTTAGTCTTGCTTTGACTAGTCTTTGTTTGCTACCTACTTGTGATTCTCTTTCGAAAACTGGAATGTTTACTCTATACCATTAGGTGTTGGGCGAACAAAACTTAGGACTTTTAAATTTAATTAATTTATTTTTATTTTATTTTTGTGATACTGTTTTTCTTCCTTTTGTTACCAGTTTCTCTTTGTAACCCTTATGGTCACAGAACAAAGTTTAGCTTTTATTTCCTGTTGTACTTAGAGATTTAATTGATGGAATCATTGATTGTGGAATATTTTATTATAATCCATTTCACTCTATTTGTTGTATGTGATTTATAGCTTAAACTTTATGTTTTTGTCATTTAAATGATAAGAAAAATAAACACTGAGCAATATAGGCTCTGGAGCTACTTTCTCTGGATGTGAATTACAGTTCCAATGTCTGCTATTGATTTCAGAATGGGTTAAAAGACTATATTATCTATGTGCTTTGCTTATATTTGAAATAAAAATGCCATTAAATACATATTATTATACATTTCTATGTCATTCATTCAACTTAACTAAGTACTTAGAATATTGCATGTTACATAATGAATCCTATTTTTATTTTTCCTAAGGCTAAATTTTGTTCGATGGGACTATCAGTTGACAAAGTAATATGCCAAACTAAACACCTATTTATGGTGATTGATACTTTCCATGTAAAATCATATCAATTATTATTTCTATATCTGGAGACTGTGTCACAAGATGAAAAAATAAAGCAGTCACAATAATTACACTAAATAAATCAATAACATATTTTTTTAAAGTGAAGTGGTTTAGCTTTAGGCCCATATTTCTATATGGTGCGGCAGCCAGGCTCTGAAGCCATAGGCCCCACCTGAGGTGGTCACGCAGCCCTGCAGACAGGCTGTCACTGCCCTAACAAAAGGTCAGGATGTTGTTGCTCCTTTCTTTGTAAATTGGAAAATGCCTAATAGAGACGCTAATTCACAACTAGCATACACAGCAGACAGGTGGATGCGGACAAAATGCCAGCCACCTGGTTACCTAGGAGACAGAATGCTGGTGTGTTTTCCCGCTCAGTTTATGTGTTGGTCTAAAAGCTGTTTGGAGAATAAATGGGAGGAGTTCTTTAAGATGGAAGAAGCCCGAGATGCCCTTCAGAGATGACTGTGTGAACTGTGTCTCGTTATTTCCACGCGCCTCCGTACCAATACACTTAGGGTAAGGAAAATAGTTTCTATGTTGGGGCCACGGTCCCCGACATTTAGAAAATTAAAAGTTAATGGAAATTAAGTTTTTTTTCCTCTGTAATGATCTTACTAAACATTAATTGAAATGGCATTATGGTATGCTACCAATGGCAACTAAAAGTTTTAACTATCCCATGCATTGTAATATTATCCAATAAATCAATCTGACAAAGAAATGAAGCAATATACTATCTATACAAACAGACGCGATATGGCAATTATGTTACTTATAAACTAAGAAAGTTAATGTAATTCTGATACAATGAAAAAAAAACCAGTTTTTTTGTCTTATCAATTTTTGAACTTATCTACAAAAATAATTCTTTGATTGAAACATGTTTAATATAAATTAGCAATGAAATATGATCTACATCCATGATCTAATCTTGATGTAAAATATCATCCTTATGGTGTCCTTTTGAGTCATTAATCAGCACTACTCCTCTATTAACTGGCCCTAACAAATATTGGCTATAGAAACAATTTTACTTTCTTCTTCTTCTGCCTGTGACATCATAAAATATGCCTTGTGTTGTGTTTGTGTGCATTATTTTACCTACCATGTATTATTGAAAATTATTTTTTTCATACCTGTGGTTTTTCTTTCACAAATATTCCATTCTATCTAATCATAAAATGGATTTTACTACTGCAAAAATAAGAGAAAACTCATATACATGACTTTGGAGGCTATATATTTTAATAACTCATTGAGATTACCTATTGATAAAATTATTATATAGCATAAGTTTACATTTATCTTTAATAGGAAATGTTTAAAATATTTTCCAGAGTGTCTGAATACTTTGAAATTTCTACTGTGCAAGTAGAAATTATGACTTATGGCTGCTGTGACAACACACACGGCCAAAACCATGTGAGGAGGATTCATTTTGGCTCCTGGTTCCAGAAATTTTTATTCTGTAGTTCTTAGCACCATCTCTGGAGAGGCAGAACATCACGGAAAGATAAATGTGCAGAGAAAGACTCCTCATCCCTGATGGAGAGAAAGCACCTTTCCTCAAAAAAGCTCGAGACAAGGCCCCCCCTCAAGCACACACATCCGCTGACCTAGTTCCCTAAGTGTTCCCCACTCTCCACCCTTTCATAGTGCATTCATACTGACCAATACCACACTGATTTCCAGATCCTCAGTGCTATTGATACAGATACTCTTTGTGGATGTTAATTACTCTCAACGATTCCATGTGATGTCTTATAATGTTTTAACTGGCTAGGTACTAATGCCATTTAACATCATTACATTTACCTGTTTAGAGTTCACTTAACTTTGGCTAAAGAAAAGATCAAAACTTGTTTTTATATTTTTATTAAATAATATTCTTCTAATAGAGATATCAGTGTGCTTTTTATATGTGTATAAAAGTTTTTATGACAAAGGTTTTTACATTTTCCTTCCATCCTGAAACTTGCCTTTATGTTACCTTATTATTTGAATCATGACACTATTATTTAAATCATAGCACTATTATTTGAATCATGACAGTCCCATTTATTATTTTTCATGCTTTATGCTTATATCTTTTAGAAAAAAAATCTTAAATATCTTTACCCAAAGATAAAAGATTTTTCATTATGTTCTTCTGCAAACTTTAAAGCTTTATTTTTAGAATTAATGTTCAATCTTAAATGGCATATAATAAATAGTACAAATTAAGACTTTAGTATTTAATGTTTATCTCATATGTTTAATTTTCCCATAATATTTTCATAAAAATGCTGTCATTTTACCCTGAATTCCCTCGATGCCTTCACCAGTTCTGTAATGACAACTCAGCGTCTGCCTCTTCATTTTCTGTCATCGATCCGCATGTCTGAATTTAAGTAACATGACATTGTTTTGATGATAAATCCTGACACCAAATGGTACTCTTTCTTCAGTTTTAAATGGTTTTGATAATTCTAGGTCTATTGTATCTCATTCCCAATGTTCAAACCAACTTTTCAATCTTGAGAAAACTCACCCTTGAAGTCTTGATCATAAGCTATTGTTTGTTATTTTTGTGTATTGTTGTTTCTAAAATGTCATTAGAACATAGAAGAAAATAATTTTCCTTCAAATTGTTCACCCCAGGGAAAGCTAATTTACTACTTCCAAATATAACAAAACAGCTTAGCCAGTTGTTTTTATCAACTTATAATTTTCTTGTGGTTGGAGAAATGGTTCAGTGTTTCAGAGTTAAGTTCCCAGCACCACATCAGGAAGCCCACAAATGCCTGTGTTCATGACTCTAGAGGATCTATAATATTCTTATAGAAGAAATTAACAGCAAGCTCATAATTGAAGTTTTATTCTCAGGAAATGCTGTATGTCACACATCAGTGAGAAGTCCCAGGGAAATTGCAGTCGCTATGCATGCATAACCTGACTTAAGGCTACAAACAGGTTAGATCAAAACACATTCCTTTGTGCAGATTGAAATAAATTGAAGTAACTTCAATAGAACAATGCAATGTTTTAGATTTAATGTGTTTATAAATTAGTAGTATTTTAATAGAAAAACAACCTACCATGACACAATAGTAAAATCATATGTATTTACCTAACAAAATATGTGAGAATTTCACACATAGTTTTAAAACTCTGCTGTAAAAGAGAGCAGAAGGTATATAGACAAAGATGTATCACCCTAAAGAGCATAATAGAATAGGCAGCTGTTTGTAATCAATGATACAAACCACCAGTGTTGCAAACATGATGTCATTTTCTTTATATTAATTTATCAATTTAAATCTATATAAACACAATATGGAATTATATAAAGGATTCAAAAATTTACATGAGGAAATAAATGCTCATGATGAGTTAAAGAAATTAAAAGAATATCTACAAAAGTAACCAATAATTACATCCTCCTTCTTGAATATGCTTTCTTTACTCATTATTTTACTACACTAAGGGGTGTCTTGATCATGCCTTCCTTATGTCTACCTTAGGGGCAGACCCCAAAAGACTAGAACTTCCAAATAGAATCCAGCTCCTCTTCCTCCTCCTCTTTTTGCTCCTCCTCCTCCTCCTCCTTCTTCCTTCTTCTTCTTATTCCTCTTTCTTCTTCTTTCTCTTAAAGAAAGGATTTAACTGAGGCTTACTTACAGTTTCAGAGGGTTAGTTCATTAACATCATGACAAGGGCATGGCAGGAATGAGTTTGGTAGTACTCTTAGCACTGGAGCAGTAGCTAAGAATAAAGTACTGATCCACAGGCAGAGAGACACACAGACCAGACAGAGAGAGAGAGAGAGAGAGAGAGAGAGAGAGAGAGAGAGAGAGAGAGAGAGAGAGAAGAAGAAGAAGAAGAAGAAGAAGAAGAAGAAGAAGAAGAAGAAGAAGAAGAAGAAGAAGAAGAAGGAGAGAGAGAGAGAGAGATTGGAGTTTTCAACACATGGTGGCTTGGAAGACATGAATCATAATCACAGAAAGGAATTTTCAACCTCTAAAGAACCAGGCAAAGAAATAAGATAATTTAAAGTATTTGATTTTTGCTTGCAAAGGATAGTCTATAAAACTTTTATGTTACAGATAAATGAAAGTTTTCCTGAAACTACAGTAGCATAGAACATTCAAGCATCAGCCATACTCGGAGGAAAAACCATCTATCCATATGAACTCATTGAATGCTTAGTAATCAGTTCTTGTTTGGCTGTCTCTAATCTGGCTGCCTCACAAGCCCATCTGCTTCTTAACTAGAATTCTGGAATTGATGACTCAGGGAACTGGTGTAGCTTCAAATTGGTCTCTGCAATGCCAGAAGAGAAGCTGGAACCTCTAAATACCTGGCAATTGTCCTTTTCATGGAACTCTCAGGCAGCTTTGGTTTAAGACAAAGTGTCAGAGACTGCAGATACAAGAGAGCTTTTGAAAGAATGCATTAGTGTAAAATTAAAAGCTAAGTAGTTGACAAGTTTGAATTATTGTGTTAACCTAATAATGATTTTTTTATTGAAATCTCTGGTAAGCATACATAGGCATAATAATAAATGATTAAAAGCCAGTGTTCTTGGTGGGATGGGAATAAGACAGCAAAAGCAATCTGGAAGCTCTTTATATTAACTATTCATGTTGGCTAAATGTTAACAAACATAGTTACAAACCCTATTTTTAAGGGAGAGTAAAGATCACATTTAATTTATAAACATGCAAGAATTGAGTCATTACAGAAAAACTCTTCAGACATAAATAATAAAACCACTGAAATGTACTATACTAGATGTAGCAAGGATACAACTGTAAAATGTCATGAATCCATCAAGTTGACAAAGATTTTCTAAGTCTACAGTAAGTTCTAAGTATCTATCATGAAGCTAAAGTAGGGGAGGAAAATCAATCATTGATCTTTGTTGTCCGTGCCTCCAGGTTGAAAATTACAAATAAGGACTGAGATTTCAGAGAGTCAGAGCACACCAACTGGTTGTCCAATGTTGAACATTCAGCCCCAAACACATACAGTCACATTACACAGGTTACATTAAGTAATGTATATGTATATACAAATATATGCATGCATGCACAATAATTGGTAAAAAGGGAGACCATGAATTAAGGAAAGAAGGGAGGGGTGTAAAGGAGGGTTTGGTGAGAGGAAAGGGAAAGGAGACTTGATGCAATTAAGTAAATATATCAAAAATCAACTGAAAATTTAAATATTCCCAGTGATTATGTAAAGTGACGCAGGAAAAAATAAATCTTGAAGCCAAAGAAGGAAATGACATATTATTCTTGATATTTACCTTCTTTTAACATTCAAAGGAAAATGTCATATCTTATTATATTTAGATATGATTCTTGTATCCCTAATCTCTCCAAGACCTTTATCATAAAGGGATGTTGAATTTTGTCAAATGCTTTTTTGGCATGTAATGAAATGATCATATTTTTTTCTTTCAGTTTATTTATATGCTAAATTACATTGATAGATTTTCATATATTGAACCAGCCCTGCATCTCTGGGATGAAGCCTACTTGACCATAATGGATATTTTTTTTGATGTGTTCTTGGATTCGGTTTGCCAGTATTTTATTGAGAACTTTTGCATCCATGTTCATGTGTGAGATTGGTCTGTAATTCTCTTTCTTGGTTGAGTCTATGTGTGGTTTTGGTATCAGGGTAACTGTAGCTTCATAAAGGGAGTTGGCACTGACTCTTCTGTTTCTATTATGTGGAACACATTAAGGAGTATAGGTATTAGCTCTTCTTGGAAGTTAAAAGCAATATACAGCAAGCCAACAGCTAACATCAAATTAATTGGGGAGAAACTCAAAGCAATTCCACTAAAATCAGGAACAAGACAAGGCTATCCACTCTCTCCATATCTCTTCAACATAGTGCTTGAAGTTCTAGCAATAGCAATAAAACAACATAAGGAGATCAAGGGGATTCGAATTGGAAAGGAAGAAGTCAAACTTTCGTTATTTGCAGATGATATGATAGTGTACATAAGTGACTCCCAAAGCTCTACCAAAGAATTCCTACAGCTGATAAATACCTTCAGTGATGTGGCAGGATACAAGATCAACTCAAAAAAATCAGTAGCCCTCCTATACACAAAGGATAAAGAAGTGGAGAAGGAAATAAGAGAAACATCACCTTTCACAATAGCCACAAATAGCATAAAGTATCTTGGGGTAACAACAACCAAGGAAATGAAAGATCTATTTGACAAGAACTTTAAGTATTTGAAGAAAGAAATTGAAGAGGATACCAGAAAATGGAAAGATCTCCCATGCTATTGGATTGGTAAGATCAACATAGTAAAAATGGCAATTCTACCAAAGGCAATCAATAGATTCAATGCAATCCCCATCAAAATCCCAACAAAATTCTTCACAGATGTTGACAGAACAATAATCAACTTTATATGGAAAAGCAAAAAACCCAGGATAGCCAAAACAATCCTATGCAATAAAGGAACTTCCAGAGGCATTACCATCCCTGACATCAAACTCTATTACAGAGCTACAATAATAAAAACTGCTTGGTATTGGCATAAAAACAGAGACATTGACAAATGGAATTGAATTGAAGATCCAGATATCAATCCACAAACCTATGAACACCTGATATTTGACAAAGACGCTAAAATTATACAATGTAAGAAAGAAAGCATCTTTAACAAATAATGCTGGCATAACTGGATACCAACCTATAGAAGAATGAAAATAGATCCATATCTATCACCATGCAAAAACCTCAAGTCAAAATGGATTAAAGACCTCAATATAAATCCGACCACACTGAACCTGATAGAAGAGAAAGTGGGAAGTAGTTGAAAAACATGGGCACAGGATATCACTTCCTATGTATAACCCCAGTGGCACAGACAATAAAAGTAACAATGAATAAATAGGACCTCCTGAAACTGAGAAGCTTCTGTAAAGCAAAGGACACAGTCATTAAGACAAAAAGGCATCCTACTGAATGGGAGAAGATCTTCACCAACCTCACATCAGACAAAGGTCTGATCTCCAAAATATATAAAGAAATCAAGAAACTAGACATTAAAATCCTAAATAACCCAATTAAAAAATGGGGTACTGAACTGAACAGAGAATTCTCAACAGAAGAATTTATATGGCCAAAAGATACTTAAGGTCATGTTCATCTTCCTTAGCTATCAGGGAAATGCAAATCAAAACAACTTTGAGATACCATCTTACACCTGTCAGAATGGCTAAAATAAAAAACACCAATGATAACCTATGCTGGAGAGGATGTGGAGTAAGGGGAACACTCATCCATTGCTGGTGGGAATGCAAACTTGTGCAACCACTTTGGAAATCAGTGTGGTGGTTTCTCAGGAAATTGGGAGTCAACCTACCTCAGGATCCAGCAATACCACTCTTGGGAATATACCCAAGAGATACCCAGTCATACTACAAAAGCATTTGTTCAACTATACTTGTAGCAGCATTATTTGTAATATCCAGAACCTGGAAACAACCTAAATGCCCCTCAATGGAAGAATGAATTAAGGTGTGGCACATCTACACATTAGTGTACTACTCAATGATAAAAAAAAATGACATCTTGAATTTTGCATGCAAATGGATGGAAATAGAAAACACTATCATGGGTGAGATAACCCAGACCCAAAAATATGAATATGGTATGTATTCACTCATTAGTGGATTCTAGCCATAAATTGAGGACATTGAGCCTATAGTTCACAATCCTAGAGAAGCTAAGTGATAAGGTGAACCCAAAGATAAACATATATAGATCCTCCTGGAAATTGGAAGCAGACAAGATCGAAAAGCAAAATTTGGGAGCATGGCGGTGGAGTGGGGTTGGGGGAAGGAGAGAGGGGAATAGGAAGGGAAGAAGGGGAGGGTTGGGGAGAGCTTCAGGGAGTGGGATGGTTGAGATGGAGGAAGGACCGATATGGGAGCAGGGACGGGATATCTTATTTGAGGGAGCGGAGCCATTTTGGTGTTGGCAAGAGACTTGGCTCTGGAGTGGTTTCCCAGGATGAGCCCAGCTAGGACCCTGGGCAGTGGAGGAGAGGGTGCCTGAACTGGCCTTGTCCCATAGTCAAACTGATGACTATCTTGAATATCACCATAAAAATTTCGTCTGATGACAGATGGAACTAGAGACAGAGACCCACATCAGAGCAATGGACTGAGCTCCCAAGGTCCAGTTGAAGAGTGGAAGGAGAGAGAATATGAGCAAGGAAGTCAGGACCATGAGGGGTTGGTCCACCCACTGTGACAGTGTGCCTGCGCTAATGGGAGCTCACCAAATCCAGCTGGACCAGGAATGAACAAGCATGGGATCGAACTGGACCCTCTGAAATGGGGCAGACTGAGAAGCCAATGATAATGGCACTGGGATTTGTCTCTAATGCATGTACTGGCTTTTTGCAATCCTAGTCTATTTGGATGCACACCTTCCTAAGCCTGGATGGAGGGGGGAGGGCCTTGGACTTCCCACAGGGCAAGGTGCCCTGCCCTCTCTTAGGACTGGAAGGAGAGGGAGATAGGGGGAGGGGTAGGAATTGGGAGGAGAGGAGGAAGTGGAGATTTTGTTTGGTATTATTTCTAAATTAATTTTAAAAAAGAACAAAAAATGTCATATCTTGAGCTTATTTTCTCTGTTTTCTGACATACTTCTTTTAAACATTGTATTTATTTGTTTGTTTATTGGTTTTGTTTCATAGCAAAGCATCACTTGGTAGGCCAGGTTGTCCTTGAACTTATGATCCTCCTGCCTCAATCTTGAATACTAGTGTTACAGACATGTTCTACTATGCCTTGCTTGACTTAGTAAGTTTTAAACATGATGGAGCAAAACACAAAGCTTTGTCACATGCTATGAACACTCACTGTACAATGGCAGGCATGAGTTAATGCTATGGTTTGTATATGAGGTAGAAGGCTTCGTCAGAAATGTAGTGCAATCAGAAGTAAAGCGTTGGAGAAGTGATAGGATTATGAAAGTGCTAACTTCATTTAATAATTAATTGATTGGTAGGTTGATAATTTGGTGGCTTTAATGGTGAATGGTAGAAAACAAGACATGGGCTTTGCTAGAGGAAATATATCACTAGGCATTTTTCTTGGAAAGACATACCCTGTGTCTTGACCCTTTCCTGTTTCCCTCCTTTCATCCATCAAAACACTCTCCCTCACAATGGCTGAGAACCACCAAAGCTAGCTCACCATGGACCATGGTGAAAGCCTCTGAATTCAAGAGCCCATAGAAATCTTTGCTACCTTTAAATATTTCTCTTAGGTATTTGCTATAGTGATGAAAAATGGACCATGGGAACCATATATTCAATTTCAACCTAAAATAGAGTCATGTGGGGTTGCGAATTAGGTCGGCACGATAAATAACCAGGCCATCTCAAGGATAACAATTATATTTTAATGGTTATAAGAGGAAACGCATGCTACAAGAGTGGGAGGTCTGACCTCCTATCTGTCTGGAGGGAGCCGCGCAGAGAGAGCACACACCTGGGTCCTTCCAGTTTTTCTTCCTGGGCTCCAGGTAGCCATACCTTAACTAGATGTGATTGGTTGACAGAGTTTCCCCATCATCTCCCCCTTTTGTCTAAACAAGATCAATCCAAACCCAATACAACTATATACAATAGGAACAGATACCAAATATAAAATTACAAACAATAAACAATATTAATATGTTTATTAAGTGTAATATGAGGGCCTGCTTGTTGGGGTTTCTGTCCTCCCACCAGGTTCCACAGCCATTTAGCCCCAAAGAAAATCACACAGAGGTCTCCATAAGTTATAAACTGATTGATTGGCCTATTAAGTCAAGCTTCTTATTAACTCTTGTAACTTATATTAACCCATTATTCTTATCTATGTTAGCCACATGGCTCAGTATCTTTTTCAGTGGGGCAGGTCACATCCTGCTTCTTCCATGGTCTGGGCAGGACTGGAGGGAATGGGCTTTCTCTTTCCCAGAGTTCTCCTGTTCTCATTGACCTGCCTCTACTTCCTGTCTGGTTGTCCCACCTATACTTCCTGCTTGGCTACTGGCCAATCAGCATTATTTAAAACATAATTGACAGAATATAGAATTGTCCCACACCACTTTTCCCTCTTTTTTTTTTTAACAAAGGAAAATATACACAGTCCAGTTTTTGGGAATGTGGGCATAGTATTCCAGGCTACTTCCTACTGGTTGAGGGTGCTGATAATCTTATGGAAACCTAAAGAAAATTTAGAATTATGATCAAGTCCTGACCGGAGTATCCTGTGAGTCTTGATCATCTCAGGCAGCATTTTGAATCCATTCTGGATGTAGAACTCAGACATCTGGGCCATCTGTTCCTACTGGAAATTTCTCAGGTGGTCTTCCTTGATCAAATCTGATTTTTCTTAACTCAGAATGAATCCACAGCCTCTCATTTCCTGTGGAAACAAAAGCAAAGTCTCTTCTCCAAAGTAACCTTTTGACTTCAATTTTGAAGTCAAGGTATTTTCAAACTACCTATCTTGGATTAATTCAGCAGCATTTATAAGCAAATATCTTTTAGCAGCTGTTTCTCCTTCCTCAGCATTCAAACAATTCAAAGACAGCATAATAATATACAGTATCCAGATTCTCTGTGTATTTTTCATCTTTACGTGGCTTTATTTTAACCCCTATTTCTTTATTTTTACTTTTTGGCTTTTTGAGACAGTGTTTCTGTGTATCTTTGTCCTGGAACTCACTCTGTAGACCAGGCTGTCCTTGAACTCACAGAGATTCACCTGTCTCTGCCTCCCAAGTGCTGGGATTAAAGGTGTGTACCACCACACCCAAGTACTTTCTTTTTTAAGGACTTTAGCCTTTTTTTTTAACTCTTCCAAGATTGCATATATTTTAACACACTGTAAACCATTCAGAGGTTTTCTTTGTCTTTGAATCTCTCTTTACTGTATCTCTCTCTTTTAGTCTAACCACGTGAGCCTTTAATTTGCTAAGCAGTATGGAGAGGATTAAAGCCGTGGCTTTGACAGCTGGATCCAACCCATTTGTTAGCTTTCTGAGATTCCAGTCTTATGGCAGAGGTACCAGCCAGACCCATGTTTATTGCCACAACTCTAGGGCATTTCAAGGTTCCTGCCAGCAAGCAAGTTGCAGCAGTCTGCTCACAACCCACACTTAAATGCTCTGTAATTGACTGCCTGCCTGAAAGAGTCAGAGTTTGCCCTGGCAGGATGGCCCAGAAAGCTGGCATTTGAAAATGGTGCAGCTTTTTTCCTGCTATTGCTGAAAACCAAAAAGCATGCAGTCAGCTTTTATCAACACCATTTAAGTATTTCGTGGCAGGACCTCTTAAAGAGCTGTAGGGTTTTGCAGTTAAAGCTGAGTCAGAAAGACATTTAGCCCCAAAGAAAATCACACAGAGGTCTCCATAAGTTATAAACTGATTGATTGGCCCATTAGCTCAAGCTTTTTATTAACTCTTGTATCTTATATTCACCCATTATTCTTATCTATGTTAGCCACATAGCTCAGTACCTTTTTCAGTAGGGCAGGTCACATCCTGCTTCTTTGGTGTCTGGACAGGACTGGGGAGGAATGGGCTTCCTCCTTCACAGAATTTTTCTGTTCTCATTGACCTGCCTCTACTTCCTGTCTGGTTTTCCCACCTATACTTCCTACCTGGCTACTGGCCAATCAGCGTTTATTTAAAACATAATTGACAGAATACAGAATTGTCCCACACCAAGCAAGAAATGCATAACAAAAGTTTCACTAAACATTCTATTTCAAGGAGTATAGATATTGCATTGAAATTAACCTGGCTAAATCATGAGGAAGGTAACTACAATTATCTAATCTTCAACTCCTTCAAAGATCTGAGAAGGGAAACAATATTACTTGAGTAAACAGGAAGTGCAATTGAGAAACTTCCAAAATGTGCAACAAATGACAGAGACAACTGACTACCTGGGCAATCACCCAAAGTCTCATTTGCAATGCTGAAGCAATCAACTTTGGCTAAGGCCTAACGTAACTGACATACCATTTTCAAAGGCAAGAAACTTTTCAAAACTATCTTACCCTGTCTTGGCAGGATATGACAGTCCTGTTTTATCCATTTACGGATACTCTGTATCTCTGTCAGTGGTTGAGGTATGGCATTTCTTTGCCCAAGGCCAGTTCTGCCAAGAAGAAAGGCTCCAGGTGGAGTGACTTTGGTGCTCAACATTCTCTAGGGAATGATTGGTGTTGCTAGGAGCGATTGTGTCTCACTACCATGGAACTCTTAAGTTAGGTTAAATGCCATTTTCTACAGCTCTTTGAAAAGGTTGAAGATTATCTATCTATACTGAATATAATCTCTATGTATCTAAAGAACCTGATTAGTTTAATTATAAATATGACAAACATAGATGACTATTGATCTATAATTCTCAATACCTATCTAACTTAAAGACTAAGACAATAAACAACTGTGCAATAAATGAGGATAATGACCTTCAAATGTAAACAATGTATAAGTAGTTGATCAGAGGTAGTAATGTGCACTGCAATATGGTAAATATATATGTATGTGTATATATATATATATACATAAACAATGTTTTAAACAGAGGTAGAAGCATGCATGCATACAATATTCAATATAGTTTAACTTTGTATCAATATACAAGACTCTATACCACTATAATTGTCTAAAAATAATAATTCACAAATACCAATCTATTATCCTATCATCCAATTATCCCTCTTTTTTTTTCCAAAAAGATCCCTGAGCCTATAAAATTTCTTCCCCATCGCTCAACCATATACCAATTATAAAATTTCTCCCCCATCCTTCAACCGTATACCAATTATAATCAACCCCTAAATGATGTCCCTAAGCCTGAGGGCAAACTGTGCTGGGAGAGGGGACGTCATCTTCTAGAATTACTTCCAGCTGTCATGGGGGCGACATTCTTTCTAGGGTATCC
This sequence comes from Ondatra zibethicus, assembly GCA_004026605.1. Lineage (NCBI taxonomy): Eukaryota > Metazoa > Chordata > Mammalia > Rodentia > Cricetidae > Ondatra > Ondatra zibethicus. The sequence continues at coordinate 17,625 of PVIU01028950.1, forward strand.
TGTGAAAGTAAATCATGGTTAAATTCCAAGATTAATGTCTGGTAAAATTGCAAATAGTCTCTGAGTATTTTGTGGAGGTCTGGCCAGAATGTTGTAAAAGATGTGCACCATTTCAGCTAACCAAGTTGGAACCATCTTGTGCAGCTGGTACCCAAAACAGATCTTATAGTAGAACTATCAGTATCATGACATCATATCAACCAGGTGGAGTTGTTGTTGTGGGGCCCCATCTTCTTACTGGAAACTTCAAAGATTACTGCAGGAAAATTTATTGTTTATTATGGAAAACTTAAGCATTATCTATATAGACATGTACAGACATATATATTCAAGGAAAGGTATGATAAAGATAAAAATAGATATGAAGAAAGGAAAAGAAGTTTTATAAATTATTTTTTTCTTCTGTCCCATATCATGGCTTTTGACATGAGACAGAAACTCTGGGTTTTCTCTTAACAACAGGCTTGGAATTAGAGAGGGACTGAGCCAGAGTCCAACTCCAAAACCAGATCTATATATTTATAAATATAAATACATTCATAGTGTGTGTGTGTGTGTGTGTGTGTGTGTGTGTGTGTGTGTGTGTGT
>PVIU01028951.1:0-18150 GCA_004026605.1 Ondatra zibethicus
CCACCAGGCTTGCACAACCTTACCAGTGTGAGCAGCCTCCGATCTCAGCGCAGGAAGAGAGCGTGCTGGGGTACCTAAGCCCCACCGAGGAAAGGGCTATCTTGAGGGAGGAGGGGTGAGGGAGGTGGGGGTGGGGATAGAGGTGCAGTGTCCTGTAGAACAAAGAGGCGGGGGGGGGAATCTTACCGCCAGAGGGGCACAGCCCTACCAGTGTGAGCTGCCTCCAATCTCAGCACAGGAAGAGAGAGTACTGGGTTAAGAAAGCCCCACTAAGGGAAAGGGTGATCTTGCGGGAGGGAGGGAGGGTTCAGGGTCCTGTGGAACAAAGAAGCCCGCCTGGACCTTACCAGTGTGTGCCACCGATCTCAGCACAGGAAGAGAGAGTGCTGGGGTACCAAAGCCCCACCGAGGAAAGGGCTATCTTGAGGGAGGAGGGGTGGGGGGTGGGGGGGTAGAGGTGCAGTGTCCTGTAGAACAAAGAGGCGGGGGGGGAATCTTACCGCCAGGAGGACACAGCCCTACCAGTGTGAGCTGCCTCCGATCTCAGCACAGGAAGAGCGAGTTGAAGGTTTTTGAACAATTAAATGGTGATCAAAATATTGGGCAGAAATATATCCTAAGTATAAGCTAGATAAAATAAAATGTTTCTGAGAAGACATACTCCAATCATAGACTGTCATGGATGAAGAGGAAGAGCAGAGACAGTCGCACATGGCCTGGAATCCAAGCACTCCAGAGGCTGAGGCTGGATCGCTAGTAATTCAAGACCATCCTGGGCTGTTTAGCGTGTTCTGTTCCAGGCAACACTGGGTTTCCTAGCTCACTCGAGAGCAGTGGTTCTCAGCCTTCCTAGTGCCATGTTCCTCATGTTGTGGTGCCCCCCAAAACAATTATGTTCATTGCTACTTTATAACTAATTTTGCTACTGTTATATATCATAATGTAATTATCTGTGATTTCTGGTGATCTTAGGTGACCCCTGCCCCAAAGGGGTCTTGGCCCAGAGGTTGAGAACCACAGCTGTAGTGCTTTCTGATTACCACAGGCCATCAGGCATACATGGTACACACATATACACACAGGCAAACTTCTCATACACATAAAGCAAACAAAACAAAAACACCCTTTAAAAATTCCCATTCTTTCCGTAGAGAAGGTATAATGGTAAAAATAAAACGGTGCTGTTCCCCATGGGGCACAGGGAGCCGCCTGGCGGGTGACAGACTTCAGCGGGTCAGCTGGTCCCATGAGGAGCCGCAGTGGGAGAGAGACAGAGACATAGGCACACTATGCAGAGTGAGGTTGGATATTTATTTAGTGGGTTAATGGGAGGGAAAGAAAAAGGGGAGAAGGGGAAAGAGCAGAGAGAGGCAGAGAGAGAGAGACAGAAGAGGGAGGAAAGGAGAAGAGAAATTACCTTTTTGGGAGAGAGACAGAAAAGAAGGAGCCCAGGCTGGAAGCAGAAGGAAGGGGGAGGGTGGGGGCGAGACCTGTCTCTTAAAGGGACAGGACAGACCATTACAGAAGGGTCTATGAGGAAATGGAGGCTGTAAGCAGGAAGCTCATGGCAACAGGGCATTAGGCAACATGTCTGCAGTTCTGGGGCAGCAGCACATAGAGACTTCTGCCTGACCACACACTCCTGGGGCTGAGTCCCACTCTGCTCTACTAAACACTCATCCAGCCTCTGAAAATCACAGGAGAGAAATAAGACTGAAGTCCCAGGGAAGGAGGCACTGGGTAGGAACTGTAAGGTATGGAGGAAGTAAACCTTAGGGCAGCAGAATGCAGAAAATACTGGTAAAAGTAAGTCCATGGAACTGCTTGGAAGAGCTGGTCCAGGAACATACTGGTCTGTAGAGAACAGCTGCTTCCCATAATGCCCAGGGAAAGATGGAGAGTCAAGGAAAGGGGACCACTGCTTCTTAAAAATTAATGCCCAATGAAGTAATCATTTCTATGACAAAAGACTACAAAGAAGAATAAGCATCCAGGGATGAAAAGATAAGAAATCAAAAGCTAATGGTGAAATGATACAGACGGCGAACTCAAATCGACAACATTAGGAAAGCGGAGCCACTACGAGAAATGGAAAGGGAGGAAGGCAAAATGGCCATGCCAGAAAACAATCCATGTGCCAGAAAGAGAACCAAAGGACTGTCAAGATGGCTCCGTGGGAATAGGCACGTGCCACCAAGCCTGATGATCCGTGCTCAGTCCCCAGGACCTACATGATGGCAGGAGAGCATCGACTTTGGCAAGCCGATCTCACCCCACACAGATACTCACAAACAAAGGAAGGGATGGATGGTGAACGGATGGATGAACAAAGCAAGGTGGAAATGTTCCCGAGAGTTTGGGAGACCTTAGAAATGCAAAGCAGGTTACTATGTGTATACTTTGAACTACCTGGGATTAAAAAGGGAAATGAAATGGAACAGATATTTGAACCTCTCTCTCTCTCTCTCTCTCGACATGAAAGGCAGCTGAGATGATGTCCAGAAGTGTTCTGCATGCCAGAGCAAACTAATTAACCCAGCATGGTCAACATGGAAACCTAAACATCAAGTCAACACTGGGACAAAGAGAGATGCCATCTTTGTGGTCAGCCATACAAAAAGCTGCTTCTTAAAGGGGGAAAAAAAATAAGATTGGCTCAGATTTTGCTACATCTTTGAATGAGTTAACTACTTCAATCCACAAACTCGCCAAATGTTTTCAGTTTTGAATATTCTTTAATTTTTCTTAATGTTTTATAGCTCTCTTGATATCATATTCATTTATTCCTGTTTTATGTAAAAAAAATTGTTGTAGCCTTTTCATTCCTTTAAAATTGTTTTAAACAGCGGCTCGTGTTGCCCAGGCTGGCCTCTGTCTGACTTACTTGGTGTCGTTTCCCTCCCTGGCTGTCTGTTATTAATGTTCTTTCGTGTCTTCAGAAACCATTGCCCGGATCTAATTACACCATGATTAACATGGTGAGTTATATGATTGACTGTAGAATGCTGATTAGCGGTTCTTGTCCAAAGGAGGACGGCTCTGGTAATGGAACGTAACAAATAAGATCCCCTAGAGGCCAGTAAGTTATAATATTTCCTACTTAGTTTCATCAATCAAAGAGAAAATGTACTCAATCTGACACTCAACTCATGTCAGATTAAAGAAACAGAACAGCCTTCACAGAAACTGTTGTACAAAGCAGCATAGGCGGGTTGGAGAGATGGCTCTGTGGATAAGAGCACTTGCTGCTCTTCCAAAGGACCTGAGTTTGGTTCCCAATAAGCTCGCAGCTCACAACCACCTATAACTTCAGTTCCAGTGGCTCCTATACCCTCTTCTGACCTCTGCAGACACCCACACACAAGCACACATAAATAAAAATAAGAAAAAAACACACAAAAAACCTTTCACTAACCTATAGTAGCACACTTAATGTTGAAACTCTAAATTTCCCATCAAAACCAGAAGCAGCAGGGGGATATAATAGCACAAGCCTTTGCTCTCATCACCGTGAAAGCAGAGGTCAAGGCACCTCAGCTACACAGTGAGTGAAAGGCTAGCCTGGGATACACAGACCTTGTATCACCGCCTCTCTCCTGCAAACCCCAGGGCAAATTAAGAATGTCTACTATCATAGATTCTAATAAAACTGCCCGAGTTACCCTTACGAAATAAGCTTTGGAGATGAAAGAAATGAGAAATTCAGGTGTTTTTTTTTTTTTCTCAAGAAACATGAGACAAGGTCATGAGTTAAAAGTGGGTGGACTCTGGGTGAGAAGCCTTCAGACTTTTGGCCGGAGGGTAAGGGACTGACTAATCTTGCTCTGGAGGAAGACAGGAAGCTGAGGACCATCCTATGACTGCCAGGAAAAGTTAAGTTTTACTGTGTTTTGTGGTCATGAATAGAAAGGAGAACCCTGAGACCTGGAATTTGATGAGCACTGTGACACTGTGCTTAAACCGTGGTTAGGAATTTGCTCGATGAGTAACCCCGAGTTGCAGGGAAGCTGCTGGGCATTCTAGAAAGAGTTTTATAATGATGGTGGAGTGTAAGCTGGGTTAAGAGGGAGATGACCTGCTGGGAAATGATGGGACCTGTGTGATGGAAGCTGAGAACTGGGGTATACAAAAGTCACATGCTTGAAGACTCCAAGATTCAATAGGAATGGGGCTTGGGAACCATAGACGTAGAAGGGAGATGGGTTATAAGAAAAGTCAGAGGCATGGTGGGCAGGGAACTGAAGACCAGTTAGATGGGGTGGCAATGTGGGTGATAGACTCTCAGCGGAAAGAACGCAGCAAAGAGAAGCAATGAGCTAAGGACTAGAGGGGAGGAGTTGAGAGGGAAAGGGGCATAGAAATATCAAACCAAATGACAAAGCGGGGTGAGAGTCACAGATGCTGAGATGTTGAAATAAACTGGGAAGGGAGGGTGCTGGAAGGTGAGGACAACATACCAAGACCTAGGGCAAACCTGCTTCTCATGGAAGGGCTGGAGGAAGACAGGGGGCTTGCTGATGGGTTGAGGGTCCCAGACACCCAAACGGGAGAGTTTGAGGAGTGAAAATCAGAAAGACTCAAAGTTTACAGTTAAGGGGTGAAAGAAGTGGAGTTCTCAGGAGGAGCTTAAAGAAAAATATTTTTTCAAGATGGGGTTTCTCTGTAGCTTTGGAGTCTGTTCTGGAACTAGCTCTTGTATATCAGGCTGGTCTCGAACTCACAGAGATCCGCCTGCCTTTGCCTCCCAAGTGCTGGGATTAGAGGTGTGCACCACCATCACCCAGCTGAAAATATTTTATATAACCATCTTAGATACTTTTCTTGGTGCTTTCATGACAGGATGAGAAAAGGCGATGTGAATGAAATCGCAGATGATGACTTGGTCAAGAGGGTTCCTGCCTACATTCTGGAGAGAAGTTTCCAGGTAAGGATGTTTCCAGAGAAAGGCGAGTAGGGGAGGAAGGAAAAGACCCTGAAGGAGAGTGTGAATCAATAAGCTGACTGTCTGAAATCTCGTGGAGGTTGCAGAGGGTCATAGGACTTCAGCCTGTGGGGCAAAGGTGTGTGCACCAACTGGGTGTGAAGGTGTTAGGTAGAGATAAAGTTGAAGACCTGGTCTTCTTCAACCCCTGAGTGGTGGCCTGAACTCTTGAACCTGCTACTGCCTGAACAACAGATTCCAAGATTGCTGCTTGTTTGGGCTGGGCACAGAGAAGCAATCCCAATGACACTGTCATATTAATGTCTAGGAGTCCCTCTGGCTTGGGCTGAGAAGGGGAAGTTCAGGGAAATGGCTGCCTTGGGCTATCTCCTCACTCCTGTTCACAGCCTGGACACCTAACCATGTCAGTAACTCAGCTAAAACCTGGGGAACATCCTGTCCATAGGAAGATACGGTGTCACATTTCTCATCCAGAAGTCACCTTTAAGCCTTGCTCCACAGAGTGTGAGCTCATCTGGTAAGGGGCGGAGCCAAAGAGTTCTTTTACTCTTGGCCTTATTTGGAAATCACACTGCTAGCTTACGTTTGTACAAGGTTGGGGAGGGGCAGGTAAGGTCCTTGTTGGGTCACCAGCAGTTGGAGGGAACCTGTTTTCCTTTGCGGCCAGGATCTCCTTTTTGTATTATGGAAGAGTTCAGCCTTAAGCAAGACTGGAGAGAAGTTCTCTGGACTCCCTCTCCTCCAGGCTGACTCAAACCCCACCTTCCAGGATTGGGTGGGTGAAAGTTTTTTGCTTCATTATAGCGCAAAAGTCTCCCTGCTGAGCCCGGGAAGGATGTAGGAAGAGGGTGGTCAGTAACTGACAGCCGGACGGCTGTGGTGCTGGAGCTAAAACTGAGAAAAGCGTCATCCGGGTCCAGTGTTCTGGGTCCTAGTCCTGCAGGCGAGACTAAGGGGAGAAGTAACAGGGTCTGTCTTTTGGAGCATCCAAAGACAGTGGGAGAAGAAGGGGCTGTGTTCATGACTCAGCAGGAGAAAGCTGGAGCACGGAGGAAATCCAGAGTACCAAAATGAAGGCTTGACCACAGTCCCAGATCTAAGAAGGGAAACAGTACAGACAAAGAGTCCATGAGGAAGAGAAGGGAAGGGCATCGTGCGCAACAAGAAAGCTTCCGCAGATCTTTAGTGACGGCTTGAAAGAACAAGAACGGATGAGTGGAGGGTAGATGGAGAAGAAGGATACCAGCAGGAGTGAGCAGGGAGCAGGCCCCAGATGAATTTCTGTTTAGAGGCAGGGCCTGCCATAGGGGATGAAGCTGGGGGCGTGCAGAGAATACCCAGCATTGGGCTGAACCCACTCTCTCCTGAGCAACCTCAGAGTTAGAGGTGATCTGAGAGACAGAACTGATGGCCTTCTGACCCACAAACCTCAGAGGAGGCTCTCCACGATCCCTGGGGAAGTCTGTCCCAGGCTATCTTCTCTCTGCACACACCTCCTACTGGTACACAGCAGGTAGGGACACGTGAGCAGGATCGTGCTTCTCTCTGCACACACCTCCCACTGGTACACAGCACACAGGGACACGTGAACAGGATCATGATAATGCATATATTGCCCTTGGTTTCTTTAACTCCAGGCAACAAGTTGATCCCCTGTGGCAACATTCTTCTTTCTCCTTTTCTCAGAGGTTATTAGGAACCACAACGCCTCAGTGGGCAAACTAAAAAGCAAAATAAAGAATTATATCTTTAAAAAAAAAAAAAGTCCAAGATCAACAGGAAGCCGAACAGGAAGTTCCCATAGAAGATGAAAATATCTGATATTTGTGCTGAGAGCAACAGGCTGAGGGGATGTTAGGGATACACAGCCACGGAGGTGTTAGTGGTCTGTGCCAACACTTTCCTTCCCAGAATACCCATAGACCTGCCAACCAGCCCTGCCCACTCGCAGGGATTCCAGACATAATTTGCGCCTAAAGAAGCACACACACACACACACACACACACACACACACAGCACATCCATGAATACACGTGTGTGTTCCTGAATGTATGAACAAGTGTGCATGGAGATAAGCACACAAATGCAGACAGTGCAAACCTGCTAAGAGACGCTATGTGCAAAAAAAAGCGGTCGAGACAACGAAAGTTGGAGTTGGGAACTCCCCCTCACTTGCCACATTGACCACGTCTTAGCTAGAGATTAGGCTTTCAACCGGGCCTGCCTGCTGCGAGGCACCTCACAGACCGATCTCCTCTGACCATCCAGGCCACCCCTCACTAAGCTCCATCTTTCCAGACCTGCTGTTTCCAGCTTCTTGACCTCAGAACCCTCCCACATTCTTAAAAATTATGAATCAAAGTTTTTGTTTCTGGAGTTCCATCAGTCACCAGGGGGGTATTCTTGGACATTTAAATGTATGTGAATATTTTGCCTTCATGTATTTTCTGTACACCACATACATGCTTGGGGCCTGCGGAGTTCAGAAGAGGGTGTCAGATCCCCTGGAACTGTAGCTACACACTGTTGTTAGTACTCACATGGGTGCCAGGAATCGAAGTCAGGTCCTCTGGAAGAGCAGTCAGTGCTCTTAACCACTGAGCCATCTCTCCAGCCCCTTGTACATTTTATAAATGTCTTTAGGGAGCAGTGTAAGGAAGGCAGCTAGGTTCACATATCTGCTTCTCCCCTAAAGTTTCTGGGATGCATTTTGGTTGACATATTTTTAAAAAATCCAGTGTCACAGAGATTTGAGACAGAGTTGAGAAAGAGAGGCCCTCCTGGACGCCTTCAAATTATCTCCTAGAAATTATTTCTCCCCAAAGGTGGAGGGACTTTCTTGATGGGATGTCAGTTGGAAGTTTAAGTCACAAAAAGACTGTACCTTCTACTCTCAGTATGCCCCTTTTCCCCTTTAGTTCAGACTGGGATAACCTGTTCTAAGTTGCCCTGTAGAGAAACCCCAACAGAGAAAGATCCAAAGATGTCTCTGCTAGGTTCCAGGGATAAACCGAGGCCTCCCTGGTCAGCTGACTCCAGCAGCAGGGGAGCTGTGAGCTTGGACTCCAGCATGAACAGTACCAATCCTGCTGTCCTCTCTTGGCATGTTCTGCTAAGGACAGGGACTTGGGGACCACATGTCCTCTTTCCAGATCTTTCCCTGGCTGAGCTTACACATGATCCCGAAGCCCAGAAGACATCTTGATCCCATGAAAGACTTGTGATTTGTGATCTCCCCTCAGCCAGAGTCCTGAGTTCCGGGGATATTGTGGGGACCCATAATTCTTGTTTGAAGATGGTGTACATGTGGGGTGATTTCACAGTACAAGGCATCTGAAAGAGTCCTCAGACCTCACTTGAGGGATGCTCCTCTTGTTCTAACCTTACCTTCCTGAGTAGGTTTTATCCAAACAGGATCTGTGTCTTTCAGGTCCTCCTCTCAGCAGATACAGGAAGAAGGAACCTGTGAAGGAAGGTGACTGCCACAGGCAAAGATGCACAGTCAGTACCCGGGCAGGACACTGCCTCCTGCTCCCTCATGGCAGGCTTGCGGGTCTTGTGCAGCCAGTAAGCCACATTGAGGGGCGTGGGCACTCGATCATGGTCTCTTCTTCAGCTGATCCACCTCCATCCCTGGTGTTAGTCAGGCAACTAACTACCTAAATGGAAAGAAACTCAAAGAGATTGCACTAAAATTGGGAACAAGACAAGGCTGCCCACTCTCTCCATATCTATTCAATACAGTTCTTAAAGTTCTGACTAGAGCAGTAAGACCTGTAGCTTCTCTGCTTGGCCTTGGATGGCCTTAATGGTAAATCTCATTCCTCCTAATGTGGTTACTTTGTGGTTACCACACCGTCAGAGTCTGATCTTGTTTCTCAGTCTGCGTTATGTTCACAGAAATCTGTATGTCTGCCCCCCCCCAAGGACCCTGATCGGCTGGTGTCCCATCTCCTTTTCCTGAGGCAAGATGAAGGATCAGTAGTACCATTCACAGCTCCACAGTGCATGGTAGAACCAGGGAAATGACTTTCAAATACAAGAGATTCCTTTAACCCCATTGGCCATGTAGAAGATTGTATGTTCCTTCTCTTAAGTCCTCCAAGGACTAGCACTAAACCCAAGCGAAACAGTACCACTTCTGCCTGTCCACTCTTGGCTTGTTCCACTAAAGACAATGGCCTGGGTACCATGTAGCATATCATCCTTCAGTAGAGGAAGCCATGGAAACCACGGCCTAGAGATGAGGCGACTGGTCCACAGTCAGTCAGCAGAGTATACACTGTGCAGGGTCTCAGACTGGACGTACCCTCCCCTTCCTCCACCCGCTGACCAACTCCCCCGGGCTATGAGGCTTGAATTGGGCTCACACCACTTGGTGCTTGCTCCATAGAAGCTTAAAGGACAGAGGCCAACTGAAGACTCATCCGACTTGGTCTCCAGCCAGTGTCATTTTGCTAGAATTAAAGGTTAGTTTTCTACAAGGTCAAAGTGAGAGGGTCAATCTCCAGAGAGAAGAAGACAACCACAGAAGGTGCTAGGAATGACATTTTTGCTGGGGGCCAGCCTCTGCTGGGGGTCAGTCAGTCTTGGGTCCCGGTCCCTGCAGAGCTCAATCTGACCCAGAAAAGTTTTCATTCACACCTGTGTTTGATTGCAGCGAACCTGACTGGCTTATCTGGTGCTTTGTGTAGCATTCCTGGAACCCAGAGCAACCTCGCCCTCCCAGACTAGCCAACATGCTGAGCAGGGGTGATGAACCCATTCAGGAGGACAGGGAACTCAGGAGTGACACCAAAGATCACACTCTCAGGGCTGGGGGTTGGGGTGGTTCTGCTTCCAGACTGTCTCCAGCAGCTGGCTGGGGACACAGACCCTGCATGAAGGGTGCAGCCACTCAAAAGGCTTCAGACCTTTGGAGGCATTTCCTGTTTTCCAGTGAACTGAAAAGCGCTTCCTGCTTGGAATAGTCCGTGGGGATGGTTTCTTTCTTTCTTTTTTCTTTTTTAGTGGTGGGCGTGGTGTCTGGGCAGAGGATGCAGGCTTTGTGGGACTTGAGGACCAGCTCTCAGGAACCTGCTCTGTGGTGGCATGGGAAGAAGGCTGGGAAAGGAGAGAAAAGAACCCCTGAACGCCTTGTTTCCTGGCTCTGCTTTTGTGTGAGAGACAGAGCAAGTCTTAAGTCTCAACTGCGTTATAGTTCACCTGCGCAATGCTCCTCTGCAAAGATAAGGTAGAGCATCCCTAAGCTTGTGTTGAGATGCAAATTAGGAACACGTGGAAGAGGCTGTGCCTTCAGCCCCAATCAGCCTCAGATTCAAGTGAGTAAGTCCACAGAGCTGTGCCCCATTACCACACTGGTTGTGTTGCTTGGATAATTTCCTGCCCTCTCAGGGCGTTCGTTGCTACAATGGGAGGCAGAAGTGGGGCTCTATCTCTTCCCAGATGGAACAGGAGCCAGAACCATAGGTTCCCTAGAACCTATGTTTCCAGGCACCAAATGGGACCCCCAACTGCTCAAATAAATCAACACTCCTAGCTGGGACAATTGACCTCTCGCTGCATCCTGCCTGCTTTCCCTACCCCGCAGGCTCACTGAAGTCTCCAGCTCTGGACTGGCCTCCTGAGGTAGTCAGAGAGTGGAGTTTCCTGTTGGCTCCACCCACCTGTCTTCGGCCACCTTTGTCCTCCTCAGGCAATCCCTTGCCCCAAGCTCCTCTCAGGATGCAGATGAAACACTCAGGGAATGAGGTGGTGGAAAGCAAGCCCACAGATTTGAAGAGGGTGTTGGCTGGTCAGAGGAGGACGACCAATCCTGTGGCACAGCCCAGAGTTTAGAGGCACTAACCTTGGCTGTGACCAAGGCTGAGGAGGAAGCTCCTGGCTGAGCCTTTGCTGGGACTCCCCCTGCTCTCCTGTCTTTTGTGTCACTGACCTTGCTTAGTGACAACACTCTGGTTGGCTTCTTAACCTTTCTTTGAAGAGGAACCTCCTCAGAGCTGCAGGGACTGGGCCAGTAACGTGGCTGAGGTCCTCAGCCCATCTGAGCAATCGACAGCCTACCTCTGGCCTTGGCCTTTGCTTTCCTTCTCTTTCTCTTTTGTGGTCCTTCTTTCTCTCCATCTCCCTTTTCCCCCCCTTTTTCCTTTTTTTTTTTAAACTTTCTTTCACAAAGAACAATAAAATGAGAGTGGGCTAGGCCTGGTAAATCTGGAAATAATGTCAACATTTGTTAGTGCCTGTGTAGACACCAGTGGTGACACAGCCCAGGCCTCATGGCCCTGGAGTAGCATATTATTGCAAGGAAGCTCCTTCGGGAAAACAGTCTATAGGCTGGAAAGGTGGACTCAGTGGCTGAGAGCACTGACTACTCTTCAAGAGGACCCAGGTTCAATTCCCAGCACCCACACAGCTACCTACAGCTGTCTGTGATGCCAGTTCCAGGGGATCTAATGCCTTTTTCTGGCCTCGACAGGTATCATGTGCATGCGACACCCAGGCATACATTCAGGTGTTTACAACAAAATAGAACTAAATTTTAAAAAAAAAACCTCAAATAAAGAAAAACAAGGTAGTTCAGAAAATTAGAAAGAAAAGAAAAAGAAATAACTAAGAAACCAGTTCCAAAATTCATAAGGAAGCATAAAAGAGGAATGTTGGAGGTGTTGCAATCATTAATTTCAAATTACACTACAAAATCTAAAATAAAACCTGCATGGTATATACAGAGCAATGGCGTAGAAGAGCCAGAAATGAATCCCGCTACATCCACCTGATTGTTGGCAAAGATTATCAAAACGCATATGCTAGAAAGACAGCCTCTTCAACAGATGCTCCTGAAAATACCGATAGCTGTGCAGAAGAACGGACCCAGATACCCACTCTAGACAAAAATAAACTCAAAAGGAATGGAAGACCTTACTCTAAAACCTGAACTATTGAAGCTGCTAGAGGAACATCACTTTCAGGTCTAGGTACATGCAAGAACTTTCTACATAGGACTGAAATAACTCAGGGAGCATTGGCAAGAACTGAAAATTGAGATTGCATGAAATATCAAGACTCTAAGCCACAAAGGAAGCAACCACCAGAGTAAGGATACAATCTAAGGAAGGGGAGAAAAATCTCTGCCAACCATATATTTGACAAAGGACGAGTATATATAATATATAAAGAACTGAAAACCTTAAACACTAAACAAACTAATGAATAGAAGGATAAATGAATTGAACGGACATTTCTCAAAAGAAATACTAATGGAACTTGTGTTATGGCTCAGTAGGTAAAGGAGCTTGCTGTCCAGCCTAATGAACCTGAGTTCAGTAACAGGACTCACATGATAGAAAGAGAACCAGCTTTTGAAAGTTGCTCTCTGACTTCAATACACATCCTGTGGACAGACACAGACAGACAGACAGACACGTACACACACAAATAAATGGAAAAAATATAAATACTCAATAAATAGGGAAGAAAGTACAATCTCTGTTTGGATGGAAGCCATACCCCAGCCCCTGGCATCCATATACCCAAAGAGTCTGGAATGTTCGGGTGGAAGTTCCACCCCAAGCCGCCTCCCCTGGGAGTTGCCTCAGTCTGACTCCACCTCTGAGAAAGCCCACCAAGTGATGACCCCTCCCCAGAGAAGCTCAAGACCACTCCCACAGGGCATTTAAACTGCCCCCAGAGAACAAACACATGGTTTTCCGGTCTTCCTTTCACAACTCCTCTCTGTGGGCTGGAAAGTCATCCGGGAGTGTTTTCTCCATTAAACCTGGGGTTTTTCTAATTCAGTTTGATTTGCTCTGATTCAGATTATTGTGTTGGCAGAGAGGCTTATTGGGGTGCAGAAACTTTTCAGTCTCCTTAATTGTACAGAAAATGCAAAATAAAACTCCATTGAGCCTCCCGCTCCTAATAAGAATGACTACTAATCAGCAAGAAACAAACAAAGAGGCAGGAGGCAGCACTCAGGAGGCTGAGGCAGGAAGCTACATAGCAAACCCAGTGCCCCGCCCCGGGCACCGCCACAACAAGGAAATAACAGAAGCTGGCATGATGAAGGGGAAGGAAGCTGATCTACTGTTGGTGAGAATGTAAGTGAGTTCTTACAGGAAACTAGCATGGGGGTTCGTAAAAGAAAAGGCAGCCGGGTCTATGCCGAGAGTTCCAGGATAGCCAGATGTACATAGAGAGATGCTGTCTAAAAAAAAAAAAAGAAGAAGGGGGAGTGTCTGTCAGGGCTACTATGCTGTGATGAGACACATGACTGAAAGCAGCACGGGGAGGAAAGGGACCGAGTTTATTTGACTTACACTTCCATATCATTGTCTATCATTGAAGGAAGTCAGGACAGGAACCTGGAGGCAGGAGCTGATGCAGAGGCCTTGAAGAAGTGCTGCTTACTGGCTTGCTCCTCATGGCTTGCTCAGCCTGCTTTCTTTTAGAAACAGGACCACCAGTCCAAGGTGGCACCACCCGCCATGGGCTGGGCCCTCCACCATCAATCACTAGTTAAGAAAACACCCTACAGGCTTGCCTACAGCCTGATATTATGAAGGCATTTTCTCAATTGTGGTTCCCTCCTCTCCAGAGTCTCTAGTTTGTGTCCGGTTGACGTAATACTAGCAGTGCATGGGGAAAAGGAGAGATGCCATATACTACTGCATTATTTACCTGAAGCACACAACAGAGGTAGCGAAGTACCCACGCTGATTCTGGCATATTTATAATAACCAAGTTCTGGCCTCAATTTAGATATTCATGAGTAGCACAGGCTGGGGACATATCAGCAGCCCCTAGTTCATGTCTATACCTAAGTTGCGTCCAGAGGCTGTGGAAATTCATTGGTTCTTTCATTTACCCATTCTCTACATTACAGATGTAATCTAATAGAGCCTCAGGCAAACTGCCTATGCTTTGTCCCACACCCAGGATCCTTCAGATTTGAGTTTCTTTCCTCTCTCCAAGCAGGCAGCTTTCTTGGTATAGTGGAGAAGAGCCTGGACCAGGATATGATGTGCGTCCATGTTTTCAGGCCCCACAGTGTGCTGTACTTTTTGCCTTTCCCAGGGTGAGCCAACCCCCAGCCACACGCCCCTGACTAAGGGCTTGAATGGACCCTGGCTGTGGTAACTGCAGTATGGGAGTGTATGTCATAGCTGGGGGTAGGCAGAAGGGGCTTAGCCAAGGTCAGCGGTGTCCCTGGGAACTGGTACTTGTAGGAATCCAGAACATATTCTAAATTCAAGCCTGGTATTCTAAGTTGTTATGAACAAGTAGTTTTCAAGGGACAAAGCTAAGGCACATTTTATTTAACAAATAGTTTGATTTATAACATAAAAAGTATTTAAGTGGGCTATTTATACTATTGTTTAAATGTTCAGGACAGTTTGGATTTCCTAACACATTACATCATTTATTATTTTTTATTTACATAATATGCTTAATATTTGTGTTTATTGCTTGATTTAGTTTTGCACACCACCCCCACATAAGCCTGTTAGTCAGGGACTGTCACCAATACAGTGGTTCTCAACCTTCCTGATGCTGTGATACAGTTCCTCACATTGTGGTGCTCCCTAACCATAACATTATTTTTGTTGCTATTTCTTAACTGTAATTTTGCTACTGCTAAGGAATTGTAATGTAAATATCTATGTTTTCTGGTGGTTTCCGGCAACCTCTGGGAAAGGATCGCTTGACCTCCAAAGGAGTCGCGAGCCACAGGTTGAGAACCTAGATTACTAGCCAGCACAAGGTAGCCAGACGTCCATGCAAGTTTGGAAGAGAATGGACATGCAAATGAATGACCTGAGGTGACAAATTCAAAGCAAGATGGGGAAAATAGAGGAGCATGGAAGGAGGAACAGCCTCTTATCCTGGAGTCTGGCTAAATAGCTTACCAACAGAGAGTCGAGAATTCAGCACAATTACAATATTTTTTGTAAAAGTTGCTATAGAGCAGCCATTCTGGGGTTTCCAGGCCATTCTGGGGTTACCAGAAAGTGGCAATGAGCCACATTTTGCAAAGGCTTATAAAGGCAGACCCAAAAGGCTGCGTATTTCCTACCAGGTCCAATTGGGCAAGCATACATCCTGACGAATTTCCTGCCTAAATACCTCCCACCCAAATGTGATCAAGCACATCGGTGTAGCTGGGTCAATAAAAGTTGTTTAGGGGAGCAAAACATGCGGCTTGATCTAAATACCAGCCTTGAGCATCTCCCACAGGATCTGTCTTTGGGCCAGGGGCTTACAGGTTGGAGACATTTTGTTTTATGGATCTCTTAGGCACAGTAATTAAAACTTAAAATATAACTTTGACTCTCACAGTGTCTGAAATTAAATCTAAAAGGTTACTAAAGAACTTTTTCTTCTTTGGGCAGTGGTGGCACACGCCTTTAATCCCAGTACTCAGGAGGCAGAGGCAGGCAGCTTTCTGTGAGTTTGAGGCCAGCCTGGTCTACAGAATTCCAGGACAGCCAGAGCTGTTTCACAGAGAAGCTCTGTATCGAAAAACAAACAAACAAAAATTTTGGCTCAAAATTGTGGCAATGATCTTATTCTCCCTGTGTGGGATTAATATCACTACAGAAATCCTACCTATGGCTTAGTGGAGCCATTTAGCAGTGGCTCAAGAGAAACCCCATAGCCACACTTTACGGACCTCTATATTAATGTTGAAAGCTCTTCTTAATGAAACCCAGCTCTGCTTCATATGGACTTACCCTAAACTTCTTTTCTGCGGCAAAGTCACAAATCTCAGCCATACACGAATAGTGATGTGTCCCTGTGACGGCTCAGGGTGCAGTGTGTGGCCGTTTGGAGCAGTGCCTACGCACACCCACCGACATGGCAAAGGGATGAATATTTTTGTGTGTAAATACATTCTATACATTTTTCTTTTATTGAAAATAGATTATTTTCTCACACGATATACTCTGATTACGGTTTCCCCTCCCTCTATTCCTCTACTCCTCCCAGTTCTTCCCACCTTCCCTTCTATCTGAACCCACTCCCTTTCTCTCCTTAGAAATCAAACAGGCTTCTAAGAGATGAAGGCATAATAAATACAATATAAATATTGCTCTAGTTGAGACTTAAGTAATATATTAAGTAAGGATGGGGAGATTAGACAGCCTTGTTTTGTTCCTGATTTTAGTAGAATTGCTTTGAGTTTCTCTCCATTTAAGTTGTTGCTGCCTATGGTCTTGTTGTAAACTTCCTTTAGTATATTGAGATATCCCCTTTGTATCCCTAATCTCTCCAGGACTTTTATTATGAGGGGTGTTGAATTTTCTTAAAGGCCTTTTCTGCATCTAATGTTGCTTTTGTCTTTTAGGTTATATGGTTATTGACTTAGGTATGTTGAACTATCCCTGCATCTCTGAGATGAAGCCTACTTGATCATGGTAGATGATCTTTTTGATGGGTTCTTGGATTCAGATTGAGATTTTTTTGCATCTATGTTCATAACGGAAATTGTTTTGTAATTCTCTTTCTTTATTGGAATGTTATGTGGTTTAGGTATCAGGATAACTGTGGTCTTGTAAAAAAATGGTAATGTTAATTCTGTTTCTATTTTGTGAAGTAATTTGAGGAGTATTTGAATTGAAATTCTGATAGAATTCTGTACTAAAACCATCTGGCCCTGAGTTTTTTTTTGTTTTGTTTTGTTTTTTTTTGGTTTAAAGACTTTCAATGACTGTTTCAATTTCATGAGGGGTTATCGACCTGTTTAAATTGCCTAACTTTCTTTAACTTTAGTAAGCTGTATGTATCAAGAAAATTATCCATTTCTTTTAGATTTTCAAATTTGAGGGAATATAGGTTTTTAAAGTATGTCCTTATTATTCTCTGGATTTCCTCAGTGTCTGTTATTATGCCTCCCTTTTTATTTCTAATTTTGTTAATTTGGATATTCTTTCTGCCTTATGTGCATTAACTAGCTTAAATCACACATTGAGCCTTATCACTGACAGTGAGAGATTTCAGTTCCCCACTATAGACAGGTCATCGGAAGAAAAGCTAAACTCTTTGTTTCATTGCTTCTTTGTATTAATTTTTGTTTGTTTCTACTTTATTGATTTAAACACCCAGTTTGATTATTTCTTGCCACTTACTGTTTTTGGATGTGATTTCTGCCGTTTGTGCTAGATTTTCAAGTGTGCCACTAAGTTACTAGTATAGCGCTATAGTATGCCTTCATTGTACCCCATAAGTTTGGGGATGTTGTGCTCATTTCATTCATGTGTTCATTTTCATTCAATTCTAGAACCATTTTTTATTCCTGAGAGAGCTGCTGAGTTTCTACCAGTTTGTGGGCTTTCTGTTGTTTCTGGTTGATACCCAGATTTAATCCATGGTGGTCTGATAGGATAGAGGGGGTTACTTCAATTTTCTTGTGTCTGTGAGACTTACTGTGTGTCTGAGTATGTGGTCAATTTTGGAGAAAATTGTGTTTGGGTGAAATGCTCTATAAATATCTGTTAGGTGCCCATCAAAATCCCAGCAAAATTCTTCAAAGACCTCGAAAGAATGGTACTCAACTTCATTTGGAAAAGCAAAAACCCCAGCAAAAAACAATCCTGGGCAATAAATGAACTTCTGGAGGCATCCCAATTCCTGACCTCAAACTCTACTACAGAGCTACATTACTGAAAACAGCCTGGTACTGGCATAAGAACAGACAGGAGGACCAATGGAACCGAATAGAAGACCCGGATATCAGTCCACACATCTTCGAACACCTGATCTTTGATAAAGAAACAAAAAATATCAAATGGAAAAGAGAAAGCATATTTAATAAGTGGTGCTGGCATAACTGGATGTCAACATGTAGAAAAATGAAAATAGACCCATATCTATCACCATGTACAAAACTCAAATCCAAATGGATGAAAGACCTCAACATAAAGCCAGCCACACTGAACCTTATAGAAGAGAAAGTGGGAAGTACACAGGGAACCACTTCCTAAATAGAACCCCAGCAGCACAGACACTGAGAGAAACAATTAATAAATGGGACCTCCCGAAACTGAAAAGCTTCTGTAAAGCAAAGGACACGGTCAACAAGACAAAATGACAGCCTACAGAATGGGAAAAGATCTTCACTAACCCCACATCAGACAGAGGTCTGATCTCCAAAATATACAAAGAACTCAAGAAATTGGACACCAAAAGATCACATAATCCAATAAAAAAA
>PVIU01028952.1:0-18240 GCA_004026605.1 Ondatra zibethicus
CTCCCCTTTTCCCCTCCAGTCCTAAGAGAGGGCAGGTTACCCTGCCCTGTGGGAAGCCCAAGGCCCTCTTGCCTCCATCCAGGCCTAGGAAGGTGTGAATCCAAACTGACTAGGATCCCAAAAAGCCAGTACATGCAGTAGAATCAAATCCCGGTGCCATTATCATTGGCTTCTCAGTCAGTCCCCATTGTCAGTCATAGTCAGAGAGTCTGTTTCGATCACATGCTCGTTCAGTCCCAGTCCAGCTGGCCTTGGTGAGCTCCCACTAGATCGGGCACACCATCTCAATGGGTGGACGAATCCCTTACAGTTCTGACTTCTGTGTTCATCTTCTCCCTCCTTCTGCTCTTCAACTGGGCCTTGGGAGCTCAGTCCAAGTGTTCCAACGTGGGTCTCTGTCTCTATCTCCATCCGCTGCCGGATGAAGGTTCTTCTGCTCTTCGACTGGACCTTGGGAGCTCAATCCATTGCTCTGGTGTGAATGTGGGTCTCTGTCTCTATCTCCATCCATCGGACGAAATTTCTATGGATGTGATCAAGATATTCATCAGTGTGACTATGGGACAATGATAGTTCCAGCACCCTCTCCTCTGCTCCCCAAGGACCTAGCTGGGGACATTCCTGTGGACACCTGGGATCTCCTCTAGAGCCAAGTATCTTGCCAGTCCTAAAATGACTCCAATAATGTAGATATCTTATTCCCTTCTCCAACATCCACCTTTCAGGTGTGCTGTTAAGTCACTAATGTGAGCTTTCTCCACTTTCTTTATGTAGGCACTTAGTGCTATGAATGTTCCTCTTAGCATTGTTTCATAGTGTCCCATAGGTTTGGGTATGTTGTGCCTTCATTTTCGTTGAATTCTAGGACATCTTTAATTTCTTTCTTTATTTCCTCCTTGACTCAGGGGTGGTTCAATAGTTCACTGTTCAGTTTCCATGAGTTTGTAGGCTTTTTGAGAGTAGTGTTGTTATTAAATTTTAACTTTAAACAATGGTGATCTGAAAAGATACAGGGGGTACTCTAGTTTTTTTTTTATATCTGTGGAGGTGTGCTTTGTTACCAAGTATGTGGGCAATTTTACAGAAGGTTTCATGAGGTGCTAAGAACAAGGTATATCTCTTTTTCTGTGCTGTTTCCTGGGCCTTACATGTAGAGGTTGTAATAAAAGTAATATAAAATATAAAACCAACTCATGATGGGCACCCTATGGTCACTTATTCTGCATTTTGACATGTTGTGCATCTCTGTAGTAGTGCCCATCTGCTGCAAAAGAAGCTTTTTTTGATGAGGGGAGAAAGCTACACTTAGCAATGGGTATAAGCACTCTTAACCCATGAGCCTTCTCTCCAGTCCAAATTTGTGCTATTTAATGTAATTTGTAATGCCAGCTTTAGAATATCAACTGCACTGTGAAATGAAGGATTGGGAGGACAAATAACTTCCATTCCCTGGGTGGCCTGCTGAACTCCCTGCTATGGTTAAGCTGTGAGGCATCCATGGCTCTTGAGACTCTGGCTTATTAGCTCAAGAGAAGCCAATGTTGCAAACACCCAAGATCAAGGCAGGTGTATAAAGGAGGGGGTGGAGCAACCATAGGTCAAATAAACGGTATGGTGACTCATGGATGATTTGAGTAAAACAAAAGAAGGGAGGCAGAAAAGTGTGCAGGGCATGAGACATCTGGGAAGGAACAAAATCCTACATTTGACAGCTTTTCCCATGTACCTAATCCTGCCATGTGGATGCTTTAGTGCAAAAGGAACACCTGACACAGAAACTCAAGGCAGAATATTTCAGTCTATAGGGAAATAGTCTCTCCTTCTTAGATCTCAAATATCTAGTTTATGACCCAGAGAAATGGTTCAGTGGGTAAAGGAGCTTGCTGCTGAGTCTGATAACCTGAGTTTAATCTCTGACAACCCACTGTCTTAGTTAGGGTTTCTATTGCAGTTAAGAGACACTATGACCACAGCAACTCTTAAAAGGGGCAAAATTTAATTGAGGATGGCTTACAGTTCAGAGGTTTAGTCCATTATTGTCATTACAGGATGCAAGGCAGCATGCAGGAAGACATGATGGTGGGGCTGAGAGTCCTTATATCTTGATCCAAAGACAATAGGAAAGGAACTGACTCACTGGGTGTGGCTTGAGCATATAGGAATTGAGGTCTCCTCCACAGTGATACACTTCCTCAATGACTAATATAAACCCAGATACAGATATTGGAACTCAAGTTGAAGATCAGAAAAGCAAAGTTCAAGCCACTACACAATTCTTACCTCCACCAAGGCTTAGAAAACAAAGGGGCAATCTGTACTTAGTGTGACTGCAGACTGCAATGCTCTCCACCGAACCTTAGACTGCACTGAGATTCTGTCTCCTCTGCCTTATATTCTTCTCTCTGCCCAGCCGTATCACTCCCGTCTCTACCTCCCTAGTGCTGGGATTAAAGGCATATAACTCTAGAGTTCTGAGAGCACCTTTGCATGAGTTCTACTTCTCTTTTTAGACAGATTCAATCTCATGTAGCCCAGGGTAGCCTTGAGTCCTGGGATTAAAGGTGTGTGCCACTACTCCCTGGTCTCTAGTGGCTTAGCTGTGCACTCTGATATTCAGGCAAGTTTTATTTATTAAAACACAAATAAAATAGCATTATACTCCACCAAGACCACACCTACTCCAATAAAGCCACATCTCCTAATAGTTTCACTCCTATTGGTGGCCATTTTTCTTTCAAACCACCACACTCACATGGTGGAAAGATAGAACTGATGCCCACAAGTTGTCCTCTGACCTTCAAGGTACCCCCATGATATTCATGCACATTCACACAGAGAGAAATAAAGAATCAAATGTAATTTTAATAAGATTTTTTAGATTTTTAAATTTTGTTTTTGTCTGAAAAAGGATTTCCCTGTGTAGCCCTAGCTACTCTGGAACTTGCTCTTTAGTCCAGCCTGGCCTCAAACTCAGAGATTTGCCTGCTTTTTCCTTTGGAGTGCTGGGATTAAAGGTGTGCACCACCACCACCTGGCTAGATTTTTAAATTTTTATTTGATATTTAATAGTGTTGTGCCTGCATGTTGTAAGCAAGAAGCTACCAGACAGCTTAAAATAACAACAATAACAAAAACAACAACAATAATAACAATAACAAAATATCCACTGTCTAGATATCTTGGACCATACCAGTGCAAAGTTTACTCAGTTTTATATGGGTGGATTAAGGTTAGGGGGCTCAGAAACTTGAACAACCAGGTGGTTACTGAGGAATTTTGCAGATAGAAGGAGGCGCTGACAGATGTTTAGGAGTATTCAGCCAGTCTTTAAGGGCTTCCAGAGAAATGCTTTGGGTTTCTGTTTCTTGGTGAAACCCAGCTCATGTGGAATAGAGACATTGCCATAAGCACTGCCACTTTGGGGCCTGCTTTGGGAACCTAACACATATATGTCTGTGCACCATGTGCACGTCTGGTGCCTGTAAAGGTCAGAAGAGGGCACTGGATCCCCGGGAACTGGAGTTATACATAACGTGTGGGTGCTGGAAATTGGACCTGAGTCCCCTTCAAGAGCAGCCAGTGTTCTTAGTCTCTGAGTATTCTCTCCAGCCCCCAGCTAACATTTTATTAGCTTAGCTACTTTTCTCAGCTCTATGACAGAATAATGGACAGCAAGCTACTTAAGTGAAAGAGAGGTCTGTTTGGCTCACAGTTCCAGAAGGTACAGTCCATAATGGGAAAGCATGGCAACTAGAACAACTTAGTTTATAGTGACAGGAGCTTGTGTGTAGTCTCATCATGGAGGGAGTCAGGAAGCAGAGGGCTAGACTAGAAGCAGAACTGAATAGAACACCTGAATATTAATCCACACTCCTTCAAACATCTGATTTTTGACAAAGAAGCAAAAACTATCAAATGGAAAAGAAAGCATATTTAACAAATGGTGCTGGCATAACTGGATATCAACATGTAGAAGAATGAAAATAGATTCGTATCTATCACCACGCACAAAACTCAATCTACATGGATCAAAGACCTCAACATAAAGCCAGCCACACTGAACCTTATAGAAGAGAAAGTGGGAAATACACTTTAACGCACCGGCACAGGGACGACTTCCTAAATATAAACCCCAGCAGCACAGACACTGAAAGAAACAAGTAATAAATGGGACCTCCTGAAACTGAAAAGCTTCTTTAAAGCAAAAGACATGGTCAACAAGACAAAACAACAGCCTACAGAATGGGAAAAGATCTTCACTAACCCCACATCAGACAATGTTCTGATCTCCAAGATATACAAAGAACGCAAGAAATTGGACACCAAAAGAACACATAATCCAATAAAAAAAAAGGAGTACAGACCTAAACAGAGAACGCTCAACAGAAGAATTTAAATGGCTTAAAGGCACTTAGGAAATGTTCAACATCCTTAGTCATCAGAGAAATGCAAATCAAAACAACTCTGAGATTCCACCTTACACCTGTAAGAATGGCCAAGATCAAAAACACTGATGACAACTTATGCTGAAGAGGTTGTGGGGAAAAGGGAACACTTCTGCATTGCTGGTGGGAATGCAAGCTGGTACAACCCCTATGGATGTCGTATGGTGATTTCTCAGAAAATTAGGAAACGGATTTTCCCCAAGACCCAGTAATACCACTTTTGGGTATATATCGAAAGGATGCTCAATTGTGCCACAAGGACACGTGCTCAACTATGTTCATAGCAGTTTTGCTTGTCATAGCCAGAACTTGGAAACAACCTAAATGCTCCTCAATTAAAGAATGGATAAGGAAAATGTGATACATTTACACAACAGAGTACTACACAGCAGAAAAAAAATAATGACATCTTGAATTTTGCAGGAAAATGGATGGAATTAGAAAGCACTATTTTGAGTGAGGTAACCCAGACACAGAAAGACAATTATCACATGTACTCACTCATAGGTGGTTTTTAAACATAAAGCAAAGAAAACCAGCTTACAAACCACAATCCCAGAGAACTTAGACAACAATGAGGACACTAAGAGAGACTTACATAGATCCAATCTACATGGGAAGTAGAAAAAGACAAGATCTCCTGAGTAAATTGGGAACATGGGGACCTTGGTGGAGGGTTGAAGGTGGGAGGGGAGAAGCAGGGAGGGGAGCAGAGAAATATGTAGAGCTCAATAAAAATCAATAAAAAAATAAATTTCCAGACTTTAAATATGTAAAAAAAAGAAAATGCATTACATAGAAAGAAAAAAAGAATTTTTTACAATCTTAAGGTAAAACTCAGATACAAATTGGTTTTTTTTTTACAATTTTTATTAACTGTTTTTTTTTTTTAGTTAAACTAGTGTTTGTATTTAGCCCATTGTTTCTCTCTAGCACTTCCTGATTGTATTTACCAAAGTTTTACAGTTCCCTGATACTACCAGTTTTGCATAGCAGGGCAGGGCAAGGGAAAATGCACAACCAAAAGTCAGGTACATCCCATCATTTAAAAGTTAACTAAGCTCACATCAGTTGCTGATCATGAGTAGTGGGGAGAGGTTATCTAAAAGCTGACCCTCAGTTTGCAGAAGGACCCTCAGTTTGCAGAGGGCAGCTTCAGCCTTGCAGACAGAGCCATGGGTTGTAAAGCAAAGTAACCCACTATTAATAGTTAATCCTTAAGTTGCTGAGAAAGCTGCTGACAGTCTGTTCTCATTCTCCTAGGTTTACAACTTTACATTTCTTAATTTTTACATTCTTATTTCTGGAAGCTATATTCCTGTATTCTTATTCTTGGTCTCTTTACTGGGTACAGGGATTCCAGCAGTGCACCCCCTGATCCCTGTTTGTTTAACAGTGCTAAAGATGAAACTCAGACTTTCTCGTGATTGCTAAGCATGTCATCAACTAAGCCACATCTCTAGTCTCTAATATAATTCTTTTTCTTCATGCACTTCATGCTGAGAAATTCTTCCAAGGAAGTGCTAATCTAATTTGATGTCATTGTGAGCATTTTCAGTGGGACTGTACTAACTGCCTGTTGTTCATGTTTCCCCACCTTCTGCCTCAGATTTTTCTGCAAGCTGTTCCCATAGACTTACAGTTCCCTCTATGGACTGCAGGACATCTTTGGAGGTAAATTCCCCCAGGAAAATGACATGCAGAGTTGTCAGGTTGGAAGAGAGAGCCTTGTTTAGCTATAGGAAAAATGAAGTAAAGGGAGCAGAAACTAGCTTGCAGGAACCTCCAACATCACCATGAGTACAACCTGAACTTCCTTATAAGTTCTTTGAAATGTGATGCTGGCCTAGTTTCACCCAGCTGCTGTGATAAAACATTCTCCCCAGAAACAACTTGGAGAGAAAAGGGTTTATTTTACTGAACACTTGCAGATCACAGTCCATCCCTGAGGGAAGCCAAGGCAGGAACCCTGGAGGAACCCTGCTTGCTGGCTTGTTCTCTGGCTTGATTGCTCACAGGCTCACACTTATCTAACCCTCTTATATGTCTCAAGACCACCTGGATAGGGATGGTGTCATCTAAAGTAAGCTGGAGGCTCCTTTATTGATTATAACCAAGACAATCTCCCAAACACATTCCTGAGGTCAGTCTGATATAGACAATGCCTCAATTGAGGTTTTCCTCTAAGGTGACTCTACAATGTATCAAGGTGACAATTAAAGCTAAACAGGCCAAATGGGATTCAGAAGAAGGTGATGCCACATGGTTAAGGCCCGGGCCACAATTAGTTTCATCCAAAACAGATCTGTAAAGTGTAACTATATATATAGTTAGTGAAAAGTCTCAAAATCAACACAGAGCAACAGGATTGTCTGGAAGAAGCCATAATAGCAGTTCAGATCCCATGCCCCCATTCCAGATCCATCACACATTCTTTACTTTTAAGACTTTTTATTTTTATTTATCTGTCTCCCCCCCCCCCGGTGTGTGTGTGTGTGTGTGTGTGTGTGTGTGTGTGTACTGTTTTCCACGGAGGCCAGAAGAGGGCATCAGTTTCCCCTGATGCTGGAATTACAGGCAGCTGTGAGCATGGGAAGCACATGCTGTGCATCAAATTTGCAGCCTCTGGAAGAGAAGCAAGTGCTCTTAAAGGCTGATCCATCTCCAGGTCCCTGCTCAAGACCACTTGACTGTGGAAAGACATTAGCACTCTTGCTTATCTGACTTGGCACTCAGAGGTACATATGCTTGGTCTGTGATTTCCTAGCATTCTGTAACCCAAAAGCTTCCAAGATTAAAGACACAGGAGATAAACTAAAGGCAGGGCTAGTGACTGTTTGACAAAACAGGACAAAAAAAACAACGATGACACTCATGAGTTGTTTCCTCACAATCTGGCTTGTTAAATATTTAACCTAAGACCACAACTGACCCTATAAACTTTAGAATGTTCAGACCACACTCAGACAACTCTTTAGGCAAGTAATAGCAATTTGTCAGACTTTAGGACTAAAACACTGTTAGGAACAGTCCTCATACCTATCAAAACTGCTGACTCTTCTTGAATGGGTTCTATTTTCTGATAACACAGCTGCCGAACAGGAACCTAAAAAGGCAGTGGCTTTCATGCCAAGGATGTCATACCTGCTATTTACCAAGAACTGCCTTGCTGTCATAATCCTTATTAAATATTAAACAAAGACCTTAACTGACCACATAAAACTTAGAAGGTTCATGTGATAGGATTATTGAGGATTGTTAAGGGCATGAAGTAGATTCTCCCCAGAGTGCAAGACTAGAAAGAATTCTGGCTGTTCTCAAAGAGTTACTTGAATTCCCCAAAAACGTATTTACCAAAAACTGACATTCTGTGAAAGTTTCTGGAAAATAATAGGTTTGTATACATTAAATATCTCAAGAGTCAGGTGTGGTGACAGTTGCCTTTAATCCCAGTACTTAGGAGATAGAGGCATGATGTGGAATTTCCCTCCGTATGCTATGATTATGACTTATTGATATTGGTTAATAAAGAAGTTTCTCTGCTGCAAAGGAAAAAGGTCAAGTAACATATAAAGGTAAACCTATCAGAATTATGCCCAACTTCTCAATGGAAACCATGAAATCTTCTGATAGATGTGCTTCAGACACTAAGAGACCACGGATGCAAGGCCAGACTACTATAACCACCAAAGCTTTCATTCAGCATAGATGGAGAAAACAAGACATTGCATGACAAAAACAGATTTAAACAATATGTATCCACAAACCCAGCCTTATAGAAGGTACTAGAAGAAAAATCCCAACCCAAAGAAGCTAACTGTACCCACAAAAACACAGGTATCTGATAACCTCTCACCAGCATAACCCACAGAAGGGAAACACACAAACACTATTACCGAAAAATAACTGGAGTTAACAACCACTTTTCTTTAATATCGCTTAATATCAATGGACTCGAGTCACCTATAAAAAGACACAGGCTAAGAGAATGGATACAATAACAGGATAAAGCCTTCTGCTGTATACAAGAAACACATCTGAACCTCAAAGTCAGACACTACCTCAGAGTAAAGGGTTGGGAAAAGGTTTTCCAATCAAATGGACCTAAGAAAAAAGCAGGTGTAGCTATTCTAATGTCTAACAAAATTGATTTCAAACTAAAATCAGTCAGAAGAGATGAAGAACACTTTTTTTCAGAAGGACGGATGTGAAGGAACACTTTAATCTCATAACAGGAACAATTTATCAAGATGCAGTCACAATCCTGAACATCTATGCCCCTAATACAAGAGCACCCACACATGTAAAAAATATTATTAAAACCTAAATCACACATCAAAACCCACACACTAATAGTAGGAGACTTAAACACTCCACTTTTGCCAATAGACAGGTCAACCAGAGAGAAACTTAACAGAGAAATAAGAGAACTAACAGATGTCATAAACCAAATGAACTTGTAAGATATCTATAGAATATTCCACCCAAACACAATAGAATATACCTTCTTCTCAGCACCTCATGGAACAATCTCTGAAACTGACCACATACTCGGTAACAAAGCAAACATCCACAGATATAAAAAATTGGAGTAACCCTCTGTGTCCTATTGGATCACCATGGAATAAAATTAGAATTTGACAACAATTCTACTCCCAGAAAGCCTACAACTCATGACAATCAAATAGTGAACTACTGAACCACCACCGGGTCAAGGAAGAAATAAAGAAAGAAATTAAAGACTTCTTTGAATTCAACTAAAATGAAGGCACAACATATCCAAACCTAAGGGCACCATGAAAGCAGTGCTAAGAGGAAAGTTCATAGCACTAAGTGCCCACATAAAGAAAATGGAAAAAGCTCACATTAGTGACTTAACAGCACACCTAAAACCTCTGGAACAAAAAGAAGAAGATTCACCCAGAAGGAGTAAAAGACAGGAAATAATCAAATTGATGCCTGGAAACAACAAAATAGAAACAAAATAATAATAAAAGAATTAATGAAACAAAGAGCTGGTTCTTTGAGAAAATCAACAAGACTCACCCAGGAGGAGTAGAAGACAGGAAATAATCAAATTGAAGCCCGATATCAACAAAATAGATACAAAAAATTAATATAAAGAATTAATAAAACAAAGAGCTATTTCATTGATAAAATCAACAACATAGACAAACCCTTATACTAACTAATCAAAAGGCAGAGAGAGAACATCCAAATTATCAAAATCAGAAATGAAAAGGTGGACATAACAACAGACATTGAGGAAATTCAGAGAATCAGTAGGTCATACTACAAAAACCAGCAGTCCACAAAATTGGAAAATGTAAAAGAAATGGACAATTTCTTAGATAGATACCATATACCAAAATTAAATGAAGATAAGGTGAGCAATTTAAATAGACCTATAAACTACAAGGAAATAGAAGCTGTCATCAAAATCCTTTCAACCAAAAAAGCACAGTGCTGGATGGTTTAGTGCAGAATTCTACCAGAACTTCCAAGAAGAGCTAATACCTACTCCTCAAAGTGTTCCACATAATAGAAACAGAAGGAACAGTGCCATACTCTATTTATGAGGCTACAGTTACCCTGATACCAAAACCAAGCAAATACTCAACCAAGAAAGAGAATTACAGACTAATACTAATATTTCTCATGAACATGGATGCAAAAATACTCAATAAAATACTGGCAAACCGAATCCAAGAACACATCAAACAAATCATCCACCATGATCTAGTTGGCTTCATCTCAGAGATGCAGGGCTGGTTCAACATACAAAACTCTATCAATGTAAATCCATCATATAAATGGACTGAAAGAAAAAAAATATGATCATTTCATTAGATGCTGAAAACGCATTTGACAAAATCCAACACCCCTACATGATAAAGGTCTTGGAGAGATCAGCGATGTAAGGAACATATCTAAATGTAGTAAAAGCAATATACAGCAATGGGTTCTATTTTCTGATAACACAGCTGCCGAACAGGAACCTAAAAAGGCAGTGGCTTTCATGCCAAGGATGTCATATCTACTGTTTACCAAGAACTGCCTTGCTGTCATAATCCTTATTAAATATTAAACAAAGACCTTAACTGACCGCATAAAACTTAGAAGGTTCATGTGATAGGATTATTGAGGAATGTTAAGGACATGAAGTGGGTTCTCTCCAAGAGTGCAAGACTAGACAGAATTCTGGCTGATCTCAAGGAGTTACTTGAATTCCCCAAAAAATGTATTTAGCAAAAACAGACATTCTGTGAAAGTTCTGGAAAATATAAGGTTTGTATACATGAAGTTAACTGAGGAGTCAGGTGTGGTGACAGTTGCCTTTAATCCCAGTACTTAGGAGATAGAGGCATGATGTCGGATTTCCTTCTGTATGCTATGATTATGATTTACTGATATTGGTTAATAAAGAAGTTTCTCTGCTGCAAAGGAAAAAGGTCCAGAAACATATAAATGTAAACATTTATTTGTTACACCCAACTTCTCAATGGAAATCATGATATCCAGAAGGTCCTGGATAGATGTGCTGCAGACACTAAGAGACCATGGATGCAAGCCCAGACTACTATACCCAGCAAAGCTTTCATTCACCTTTGATGAAGAAAAAAAGATATTGCATGACTAAAACAGATTTAAACAATCTTATCCAAAAATCCAGCCCTACAGAAATTACTAGAAGAAAAGTCCCATCCCAACGAAGCTAACTGCACCCACTAAACCACAGGCATCTGATAACCCCTCACTAGGATAACCCAAAGAAGGGAAACACACAAATATTACTACATAAAGTAACTGGAGTTAACAACCACTGGTCTTTCATATCGCTTAATAATAATGGACTCAATTCACCTATAAAAAGACACAGGCTAAGAGAATGGATACAATAATAGGATACAGCCTTCTGCTGTATACAAGAAATACATCTGAACCTCAAAGTCAGACACTACCTCAGAGTAAAGGGTTGGGAAAAGGTTTTCCAATCAAATGGACCTAAGAAACAAGCAGGTGTAGCTACCCTAATGTCTAACAAAATTGATTTCAAACTAAAATCAGTCAGAAGAGATGGAAAAGAACACTTTAATCTCATAACAGGAACAATTTATCAAGATGCAGTCACAATCCTGAAAATCTATGCTCCTAATGCAGGAGCATCCAACATATGTAAAAGAAACATTATTAAAACTTGAATTGCATATCATGCCCCAAACACTAATAGTAGGAGACTTCAACACACCACTCTCGCCAATAGACAGGTCAACCAGGCAGAAACTTAACAGAGAAATAAGAGAATGAATAGATGTCATGAATAAAATGGACTTATCAGACAACTATAGAACAATCCACCCACACATAATAGAATATACCTTCTTCTCAGCACCTCATGGAACCATCTGAAAGTTGACCATATACTCGGTAACAAAGCAAACCTCCAAAAACACAAAAAAATTGGAGTAACCCCCTGAGTCTAATCGGATTACCATGGATTAAAGTTAGAATTTAACAACAATTCTACTGCCAGAAGCCTACAAACTCATGAAAATTGAACAGGGAACTACTGAACCACCCCTGGGTCAAGAAATAAATGAAGAAAGAAATTACAGAGTTCCTTGAATTCAACTAAAATGAAGGCACAACATATCCAAACCTTAGAGACACCATGAAAGCATTGCTAAGAGGAAAGTTCATAGCACTAAGGGACCACATAAAGAAAATGGAGAAAGATCACATTAGTGACTTAACAGCACATCTAAAAGCTCTAGAACAAAAAGAAACAGACTAACCCAGGAGGAGTAGAAGACTGGAAATAATCGAATTGACGCCTCGAATCAACAAAATAGAAACAAAGAAAATAATATAAAGAATTAATGAAACAAAGAGCTGGTTCTTTGAGAAAATCAACAAGATAGACAAACCCTTATCCAAACTAATCAAAAGGCAGAGAGAGAACATCCAAATTAACAAAATCAGAAATGAACATGGGGACATAATAGCAGACACTGAGAAAATTCAGAGAATTATTAGGACATACTACAAAAATATGTAGTCCACAAAATTGGAAAATGTAAAAGAAATGGACAATTTCTTAGATAGATACCATATACCAAAATTAAATGAAGATAAGGTGAGCAATTTAAATAGAGCTATAAACTACAAGGAAATAGAAACTGTCATTAAAATCCTCCCAACCGAAAGACCCAGGCTGGATGGTTTGAGTGCAGAATTCTACCAGAACTTCCAAGAAGAGCCAATATCTATACTCCTCAAAGTGTTCCACATAATAGAAACAGAAGGAACAGTGCCACACTCTATTTATGAGGCTACAGTTACCCTGATACCAAAATCAAACAAAGACTCAACCAAGAAAGAGAATTACAGGCTAATACTAATATTTCTCATGAACATGGATGCAAAAATACTCAATAAAATACTGGCAAACCGAATCCAGAACACTTCAAACAAATCATACTCCATGATCAAGTCAGCTTCATCCAAGAGATGCAGGGCTGGTTCAACATACAAAACTCTATCAATGTAAATCCATCATATAAATGGACTGAAAGAAAAAAAAACATATGATTATTTCATTAGATGCTGAAAACGCATTTGACAAAATCCAACACCCCTACATGACAAAGGTCTTGGAAAGATCAGGGATATAAGGAACATATCTAAATACAATAAAAGCAATATACAGCAAGCCGACAGCCAACATCAAATTAAATGGAGAGAAACTCAAAGCAATTCCACTAAAATCAGGAACAAGACAAGGCTGTCCACTCTCTCCATATATCTTCAACATAGTTCTTGAAGTTTTAGCAATAGCAATAAGAAAACAAAAGGAGACAAAGGGGATTCAAATTGGAAAGGAAGAAGTCAAACATTTGTTATTTGCAGAAGATATGATAATGTATATAAGTGACCCCGAAACTGATAAATACCTGCAGTGAAGTGGCAGGATACAAGATCAACTCAAAAGAAAATCAGTAGCCCTCCTATACACAAATGATAAAGAAGCTGAGAGGAAAATCAGAGAAACATCACCTTTCACAACAGCCACAAATAAGTGAAGAGGAGGAAACTTCTGTTTTGGTTTGGTTTTTGTTTTGATTTTTCGAGACAGGGTCTCTCTATGTAACAGCCCTAGCTGTCCTGGATCTCACTCTGTAGACCAGGCTGACCTCAAACTCACAGAGATCCACCTGCCTCTGCCTCTCGTGTACTCAAAGTAAAGCCGCCATGCCTCGTGGGAGTAAACTTTTTTCACCGCCCTTTGGGATATAGTTTTAAATTCCCTAAGATGTTGAGGTGTCAATCACTGAAACATTTAATTGTGACTCTCCATTGAGAAGCCCATACCCAGACTTGAAAATTCTCATTTTCCCTGAGCACATTTTTCTCTTAACTCACATGCTTAGAATATTTGACCAATAATAGGATAATAAATGGTGACTCTTGGGCTTACAAAAATGTGTCAGCAGGCAGAGGCACTTGCAGCCAAGCATGACACCTGATGGCCTGAGTATTATCTTCAGAAGCCACACGGTGGAGGAAGAAACCTGACTCCCAAACATTGTTCTCTGACCTTCACCTGTGTGCCCATACACAGAACAAAACATAAGTAAGGGGGGGGGGAGATAAACAAACCATGTGCCCCTGTAAAAACCCTGGAAATCTGTAGTGTTCAGATTGTTCACAGTGTTCAGCTAAGGGATCAGTACATGCATGAGGAAACATGCTGTGGTCAGGATCAGAACCTCTAGGAATCAGAGAATACATAATCTGCTCTCATCACCACCGCTGCTCATTAGTCATGACTGTCAGTCAACCTGGAGAACCTTGAAACTCTAGTTCATTGAGTGGCATACTCTCCTTTGTATGATTACTCTTATTACTCTTAATTCTGTGTGTTTTGTGTGCATGTGTGGACGTGTGCATGGGGGTAGTTGTGCTCACAGGGTCCCCAGGCTTAGGATTTCCATGGAGCTGAAATAACAGGTGTTTTGCAAGCCATCTGATGTGGGTGCTGGGAACCAAACCCAGGTCCTCTACAAGAGCAGCATATGCTTTTCATCACTGAGCCACTTCTCCAGCTCCATAAAGTGCTCTGGAGACTGTAACTTCCAAAGGTTTGGATAATCATCCCAGGCTAAGTACTGTTCTCCCCAATATACCACACCTTAAAAACAGAGATCTGGCAGATTCCATGTCTACGACGATTCACAGTGCCTGGCTTAGTCAAAAAATGCCAATCAAACCAAGAAGGGAGAGTGAAGTCCACTGATTAAAACTGGCCAGAAATGATACAGAAAATTAGTAAACAAGTACAAGAGATACAAAACAGTTATCAATATGTTTAAAAAAATAAACGAAAGAAAGGTGGGAGATACAGCTCAGGGGCTAAAGACACAGACCTGAATTGTATGCACAGCACCAGCTCACAACCACCTGTTACTCCAGTTCCAAGGGGGAATCTGATGCCCCCTTCGGGTATCCATGGGTACTGCACGCATGAGCATTTTACACACACACACAGACACACAATAAAAATGAAACTGAGGAATGTCACCTATTCAGTGCAGAGGTAGGCTGACAACCTGGAACTGACATTCCTGAAAGCTGCCTCTGATGTGGATTGCATTCAATATAGGCTGGGATGCAAAATCTACACTAACCATCCTGATTCAGCAGGTGCAATTTTAAAGGCATTATCAGTAGCAAAGTCTGATAAACTTTAAACCAGTTTCTGATGAGCAAAAACCACATATGAGCAAGAGCAAGAGCCACAAATGCGCTATTCTGAGCAAGACAATGACCAGGATGTGAGATCTACAAAAGCAAACCGACCTGGAGCACGCTCTACTGACTGAAGAGGAAGCTGTGATGGACCTGGAGGAGCTGTGACGGACCTGGAGCCAGCTCTACTGATGAGGAAGAGGAAGCCGTGACAAAGCAATAAAATCTCACAGGCCAGACTTAAAAAGAAATTAAATTCTAAGGGAGAACTCTGGTGAAGAAAAGATTCATTGCAAAGAGACTAATCAAGCTGTCTTGTTTATTCTTGATGCCAAGAGGTAGGGGACTGGTAAGGGAGATGGAGGTTTTCCTTGAGTACAGGATTGTGATGCTTTTCATATGAAAGGAAGATAAGAAGGGCAGATACCACATCACTAGAAGCCAGCCAAAAGGATGGACTGGGAACGAAGGGAACTCAAACACTTTATAAGTTAATTTTGCAATTCCAGGTAATGAAATTCCTTAATACTATATTTTATCTATTTTCTTTTTGTATCATTGGGATAATTTTAGATGCTTTGGAATTTCATGAAATAGTATATGCATTTCAATCAGTGTATGAATGGGACAAATATTTGCATATTATAGGTAGTCAAGTTTTGTGTGGCTGTTGGGGGGTTGTTTTTAAGACAAGATTTCACCATGTAGCTGTGGATGACCTAGAACTCAGTATGTAAACCAGAATAGCCCCCAATCCTAGAAGCCTGACAGCTTCAATCTCCCAAGTGCCAAGGCATGTGCCACTATACCCGGCATTTTCAGTTTTTCATTTTTGATTTTCTGAGATAGGGTCTCATGTATCCCAGGCTGACCTCAGAATTGCTCTTAGCAAGAATAACCTATTACCTTGCTATCCCTGAGTGCTGGGATTACCATTGTGAGCCACCATGTCTGGTTTATACAATGATAGGGTTCTAAACAAAGCTT
Source organism: Ondatra zibethicus (assembly GCA_004026605.1). NCBI lineage: Eukaryota > Metazoa > Chordata > Mammalia > Rodentia > Cricetidae > Ondatra > Ondatra zibethicus. The sequence continues at coordinate 16,182 of PVIU01028952.1, forward strand.
TGTGTATGCTGGCTAGCACTGAGCCAACTAAGCCACATCCCCAGTCCTACATTTTATTTTTTAAAAATGTTCATTACAGCTGGGCAGTGGTGGCACACACCTTTAATCCCAGCACTCAGGAGGCAGAGGCAGGAGGATCTCTGTGAGTTCAAGACCAGCCTGTTCCAGGACAAGAGCTAGTTCCAGGACAGCTAGGACTGTAACACAGAGAAACCCTGTCTCAGAAAAAAAGAAAAGAAAAAAATCTTCATTACAGATAATATCACATTTTTAGTTGTTTGTATATGCTATGCAGTATTTCACAAAACCTAACTCATAACTAACAGGCTGTTTTATGGAAACCTCCCTATTTTGTTTTCCTTATTCCCATTGCTGTCTGATAGCACATATTGCAAGCTTGTTTTCAAATGTTGTTTTAGACTGACCATCTGGTGTTTTAATACCTTAATTCTCTTTAAGCCTAAAAAATAAAAATTTTAAAAAAAGAGGTTGCTCTGGTCTATGGCTGGACAGAATATAGGTAGGCAGGAAAACTAAACTGAATGCAGGGAGAAAGAAGGCAGAGACAGGCAGATGCCATATAGCTACCTAAGGAGGACAAGTCAGGTGCCAAGGAACAAGATATATAGAAAATGAGGTTACACCACAGCCATATTGCAATACATAGACTAATATAAATGGTTAATTTAAGATGTAAGAGGTAACTAGGAATATGCCTAAACCATTGGCCAGTGTTGTAATTAATATAGTTTTTCTGTCATTATTTGGGTCTGGGTGGCTGGGAAAAGAACGAGCAGTCTCCATTTACAGAGGCAGGCAGATCTCTTGAGTTTGGGGCTAGCCTGGAACAGAGCAAATTCTAGGATAGTCAAGAGATACACAAAAAAACCTTGTCTCAAAAAAGAAATTTACCTGGGGAATGTTAATGAAAAAATGCTCAGTTCTGGTTGGTTATGAAGCAGAGATGGAGGACCTCTGGGAAAGCTGTGTAGCTAAGGCTAGCCAAAGCTGTAAACTCTGAGTTCAGCAAATAACTGTGTCTTAGTGAAATAAAAGTGGAAAGAAACCAAGAAAGACAGTATCAACTTCAGGTCTACACACATGCACATGTGAACACACATGCATTTTTTAATAAAGTCAAATTAAAGAGGCTTCAATTGATTGAAGATGAAATATATTGAGCATCAGATTCTGTAACTATGTGGACTGTTCAATATCAAATGTTTAAATCAATAAATGCACTAATTTTAATAAATGACTACCTAGCACTACAAGTGTAGCAACACCAAATATAAGCAAGGTATGGATTCCATGCCGAGTACTAAACAAAACCTGATGGGGGAAGAGCCACTAGCCAATCACATCAAGTTGGGGTGTGGCTACTGGGACCCCAGGTAGAAAATCAGGAGAACTCAGGTACGCGCTCTCTCCATGCGGTGTCTGCCAGAGGGATTGGATCGCGACTTTGGTAGAGTGAGCTCCCCTTTTTCCTTTCATTAAAAATACCCGTTTCTATTGAGCTAGCTTGGTTATTGATTTGTGCCGACTTGATAATTCGTCATCATCTGGCGCCCAACGTGGGGCTCGAACCCACAACCCTGAGATTAAGAGTCTCATGCTCTACCGACTGAGCTAGCTGGGCACAGGCCATTTCTGCGCCTTCACCAGCTGCGGGCAGGGGCTTTTCTGCTCATCCCTTCCCCCCTCCCCCGCGCCGCCGTCTCTGGGCACAGGAGGCAGTTTCTGCGTACCCCACCCCCACAACCACAACACAGCCGTTGGGAGGCTGCTGCAGCTGCGCCGTAACACACTCCCTCGGCAGCACCTAGTTTGCGCCTACCGAACAGAGACTATTGACCGGCCGCAGACCTTCACAGAGCACATGGTCTGTGATTCATATTAATTAACTCCTTGATTTGAGTAGATATTTTGTAGCCCTGTTTTCCACCTACATTCAGAATCTGAACTGAGCACGTGAATTCAAGTGCACTGCGCCACCACAACCGGCGACACCTACTGGCAAGAAACGGTTACTGCACCTGCTTCAAACGCCACAGGT
>PVIU01028953.1:0-18239 GCA_004026605.1 Ondatra zibethicus
GGGAAGAAAGGAAAAAATTTTTTTTTATCTTTAATTATGTTCTTGAATGGAAAAAATAAAACAAAACAATGTATGGAAAAAAAAATAAAATGCCATATTCTGTAGTCTTTGAGCGATATGAAGAATGTCTATCTAACTGAAATATACCTCTATATATCTAGAAAATCTAGCTAACATGACTACAAGCTTGACTATATCAATGATTATCCATTAACATCCTTTGTTTCCTAATTATACATTAGATTTTAAATGAACTACACAATCACAATACCTTAATCAAGATCAGAAATACATATACATATAACGAAATTGACCTTAAACTTATATCAATAAATCAAGATTTATACCAATGCAAATTATTCATATCTATATGAAATCCCCCTTTAAATGTAAAAGAACATTTATAAACAATATTTGGGAATATGGGCACAGTTTTATCTCTCCAAATTGCTTCATGCTGTATGGGGGCACTGTTAATCAGGTCTTTCATGGTGTATCCTGTATGCTAGGTTCATCTCAGTCACCAGTTGAGTGAAGTAATTTTCTGATGGTGTTCACAGTGACCTTTCAGGAGGACATGGTCTATCATACCATATTGGTCTAGAAGAAATCCACAGGGTCTCATCTTCTGTGAAAACAAAAGAAGAACCTCTTTTCCAAAGCATCATATCCTTAGACCCAACTTTTGAAGTCACAATATCTTTATAATATACATGGTGGATTAGCTTAGACCATACAATGAAATGTCTCTCTGTACTTAGCTCCTTTACAATCAAAAAAATTAAAGAAAACACAATAAAATACATAATCCAGACATTCTGTGAATTTTCCATTATTACATGGCTTATTTTTCTTTACTTCTTTTAATCTATGACTATCTGTACTCTGTCTCTTTAAAGACTTTACCCTTTTTTAAAGCATCTCTCTATACTCTTTATTTTTTTCTCTTTTAAGCCTACTACGTACCTTTATTCGACAATGTGACTCATTTAGAGGTCATTTATGTCTGAATCTCTCCTATTGCATTGTCCTTAATTATCTACTGTCTTGAAGAGCTTTGGTTGCAGCTGCTCTAGATGTTGGCTCCACTTCTCTCCAATTTCAAAATGGTGGAAGCACCACCAGTGCTAGCTCTGGGACCACCAGGCAGGAGCTGCGCTCAGCAGTCCAACCCAGAGAATGAGCGTGCAACATATAAACGCTTTTTATCTGAGCTACAGTCAAATCTGTGCAGTCTGGAAACATCTCTCTGTATGGCAGCAGAAATCTGCCATGCTCTCCTGCCTGCCTAAGCCTGATCCCACCACCTGTCCAGGCAGGGAGAGCTGAGCCATTGGCATGGTCTTAGAGTACTTTCTTCCCAATCCCGAGTGGGCAGACAAACATAATAGCCATTGAAATGCTTCATAGCTGGAGTTTGTACTTGTGGCAGAGCCCAGGAAGCCCATTTTAAAACCATGTGGCATTTTTTGCTTTTTTTGGGGGGGGGCATGGCTGCTGAGTCAGGAAATTCTCTCTTAAAGGAGCTATGGTACCCACCAGCTGTGCTAAAGTCTATATTTGTGTCTAGAATTCCTTCTTAAGATCTCTCAGATTTTACATGGAGTTAGTCGGCCACATTGGGCAGCCAATCTGTAGTAAGAGGAGCAGGCTGCATTCTTGGTGCCTGGCTAGATCAGTCAGTAGAGCATGAGACTCTTAATCTCAGGGTCATGGGTTCAGGCCCCACATTGGTCACCAATCTGTAGTAAGAGGAGCGGGCTGCATTCCCAGTGCCTGGCTAGCTTAACCCCCAAAATAATCACACAGAAATTGAATTAATTAAATTACTACCTGGCCCATTACTTCTAGCCTCTTATTGGCTAACTCTTACATATTCGTTTAACCCATTTCTAATAATCTGTATGTCACCACGAGGTCGTGGCTTACCAGGAAAGATGGCCCCATGTTGGGTGCCTATCTGTAGTAAGAGGAGCGGGCTGCATTCCCAGTGCCTGGCTAGCTTAACCCCTGAAATAATCACACAGAAATTGTATTAATTAAATTACTGCCTGGCCCATTAGTTCTAGCCTCTTATTGGCTAACTCTTACATATTCGTTTTACCCATTTCTAATAATCTGTATGTCACCACGAGGTCGTGACTTACTGGGAAAGATTCAGCGTGTCTGACCTGGCAGCTTCATGGTGGTGACTCCATAGTGGCTCTCTCCCTCACTCCCTTCCTCCTACCAGAATTCTCTTCTGTCTACTCTGCCTACCTGATCTCTGCCCTATCAAAAGGCCAAGGCAGTTTTCTTTATTCACCAATGAAAGCAACACATAGAAAGAAGCACCTTCTGCACCACTAAATCAATGGAGAGGTTTCACCACGTTCATATAAAAGTCAGAATGTCACTAAGATGTTAGTCCTTGCCATTTAAATCTATACATTAAATATGTTCACAATCAAAATTCCAAGAAATTATTGATAGGTATAAAAACCATTTTAAAGTTTATAGAGTCCTAAAATAGCCAAGAAAATATTGAAGAAGAACCACTTTGGAAGAATGACACTTTCAGGACCTTCTGTGATGCTATAGTAATTGAGATAGGGTAGTAGTAATAGATCAAAGAAGAGATAGAACAACTGAACAGAACAGAGGACTCATATATAAGCACACATAAATATTATCAACTGACCTTTAACCAAAGAGTAAATACAATACAATGGAGAAAAGATTGACTTTTCCACAAATATAGCTAGAACAACAGGACACCTATATGGCTAAAAATGATTCTGAACTTAAATCTCAGAGACTCCATAAAACATCAATATTTATTGCAGTGCTAGTCACAATAGCTAAGTTATGAAGCCAATCTCAGTGTCTGTAAACAGAGTAATGGATAAAGTGAGGTATACAAACACAATGGAAATTTTTTTGGTAATGTGTGTTTGTATTCTGTTTTCTTATTTAATTTTTTTCATTTTACATACCAATCCCAGTTCCCCCTCCCTCCCTATCTCCCACCTCCCTTCCTTCCATCCTACCCCGATTTTCTCCTCAGAGAAGGTAAGTCTTCCCTTGAGCAGTAAACAAACCTTGGCACATGAAGTTGAGTTAGGATCCCCCCATGTGAAGACTAAGCAAAGTATCCCACCATAGGGAAACAATGGTATTTTAATCAGGTATAAAAAAGAATGAACTTTTTCCACTTGAAAGAAAATGGGTGCAATTATAAATACTAAAATTAGGTGAATTTAGACTCAAAGAAACAAATATGTTTTTTCTCATTTGTAAATCTTAAATTCAGAAGGAAACATAAAATTATGTATGAATATATGACATGAAAATAGCAACAAAACTGTCTAATGGAATGAAGGAAATAATCAAAGAGTGGAGAATGATGAAGGAGATGGCACAGGGAGTATGAGGAGGAATACATGAAAAGTTATGTATTTATATGGAAATGTCCTTACTAAATACTCCAAATAATAGGTAACTCAATAAAAAGGTACACAAACAAAACTGGCATAGCAGTCCAAACCAACATACACATAAAAATATGAAAAAGAAAGCTAAGCAAAGCCTCTAGAAGATCATAACTTCTCAACTACTGAATTCAAAGATACTGAAACTGGTAAAACACTGCGTGAAGATTTCTAAAGTCTACTAGTAAAAGTAATCAATGACCTCAAAGAATATATAAATATGTACATGAATTTGTAAAGTTTTTTTACAAACCTCTCCACCAATGCAATAATCCAAATCAGACCATATATTAGAAAAAGCCCAGGTTTAATGGATGCCAGCACTCCCTGGTGGCCCTTCAGCCTCCTGCCCCCAGACCAGGAAACCACGGGGGGGGAGGGAAGAACAATTGGAGAGATCATAGCCTGTGAAAGTGGTCTTGACCCTCCCTGGGGAGGCATCACCAATTGGCAGGCTTTCTCGGAGGTGGAGTTTGGACTGAGGCAACTTTCAGGAAAGGAGGCTTGAAACTGAACTTTCCACTAAACATTCCAAAATGAATGTCAGGGTCTGGGGTGATGCTTCCAACCAAAGAGAATTCAATCTAGGACCTGGAGCAGAAAGTCATCAATAGAGAAGAAAATTTAACAAAACCAGAATTATGCACAATACATCCTGTAACATGGAAGAAAAATGAAGCAAATAAAAGGCCTTTCAGGGGAAAAAAGAAAGGCTAAAAATGAAAACCTCAGTGATTCAAATTTAAACCAAAGCAGAAAGCATCAGCAAATAATTTGAACAAACTGAAGAAAGAATATTAAAGAGAATGCTGTATTTAACTCTAGACAACAAAGAAACCAAACTAAATAATCAAACTAAATAAGTATAGGGAAGACCAAAGATAAAAAAATTAAAATAAAAATAAAGGCAGAAAATTTCCAAAATTTAGGGGAAAATGGGAAACCAAATACAATAGACATTTGCAAACTCAAATATACATAAACAGTGAAGAATCTCTCCTCAAGATACCAAAAGTACCAATGAAAGTAATAATACTAATACCTTTAAAGGGTAAATTCCAACTCACCTACAAAGACAAACATAAAAATGACACCCAGTCTTTCATTAGAAACTGTAAAAGCCCAAAAATACTGGAATGATGTATTTTGAACCCTACAAGTATATAACCAATCATTGAGACTGCTATATGCAATGGAGGAGGAAGACAAAACAGAACACAATATAGTGGCACACATGTATTAAAAACCTTTCACAAAAGTTTTTCCTTATTTTGTATGCTAACTTAAAATGAAGAGGCAGCCTACAGAATGAGAGAAAAATCTGCTAGATATACATGTGACAGGAATAATAATCTAGAATATATAAAGAGTTTAGCTTAATCTGGGCAATGGTGAGATTAATCCCACCACTTTAATCCCACCACTGAGGAGACAGAGGCAGGCAGATCTCTGAGTTTGAGGCCAGACTGGTCTACAGAGTGAGTTCCAGGACAGACTAAGGCTACACAGAGAAACCCTGTCTCAAAATAACAAAACAAAACAAAATAACCAAAAAGCTCAAAAAACCTAAATGAGCTAATGAAATAGATAGTCATCAAAAGATTAATTACAGCATCTACTAACTCATTTCTTCTTTCCAACTAGTCTCTCTTTCCCACTTTTATATTTTTAGCATGTGTGTGCAAGCAAGTCTTTTGCATGTGCTCAGAGCTTCTATGTGTTCATGATTGCAATAGCTATCCATATCATTTCCAGAAGACAATGTTTCATGCCATTCCTCAGTCTCTGGCTTGTACAGTCTTTCTAGCCCCTTTGCTGCAATGTTTCCTTGGCCTTGGAAGGGGTGGTATAGATGTCCTTTTGCTTACTGTCAGCATTTGGACAAATTATGATTATCTGATTTAACTATTTACACTACTAAAAAAAGGCTTTTCTAATCAAGACTAAAAGAAACACTAGTCTATAGCCATAAACATAAACATTTAGAAGTTAGTTTAACTGTACACCATTAAGCACAATATCCAGTAGTAGATTCTTCCCTACAGCATATTACCTCCCTCTCTATGGAATTTTGACCAGGTTTATAGTATCAGATATGTATTTTCCCTCAACAAAGTTAGAAAATTGATTTTGGAAAACTAATACCACTGTTGCATTCATGGGAATATCTTTCTTGACTGGTCAATATTGTATGTAGCACACAGGATCCATAGTTGGGTTGTGAGAATCTAACTATGCAAACTCCATTTTAAAGAAGGGTCTTTATTTTAAGTCATATAATGGCTGAGGGGTGCAGATCTCAGCTCCAGAAATGTGCTGTGATAGAGGAATTTGAACAGATACCCTAAAAATATCCAATTAAGGAGTTAGGGAGCAGGGCCATAAAATTTAATGAGGTCCAGATGTTCCTAGGAGGCATGCTGTCCTTGAAGATACCTTGCCAGTTATTAATGGCTCTTTGTTAAGGTTTTCGCACCCAAAAACTGACCAATGGTTTCAGGAATTACCTTACCCTATACCCTCCTTACCCAATCACAAGATGACAGAACATGAACTCCCCTGATTATGGCATTTCCCCTTAAAATTCTACCCTTCCCCTGCTCGGTGCTGCATGTTCCTGACTCACTGTGTTGGTGTGGTGGAAATGTAGTCCAAATTCGAGTTTGAATATTAAAAATCCTCTTGTGCTTTACATTGGAATCTTGTTCTGTGGAGTTTCTTTTTGGGGATAATTAACTTGGGCATAACAGGTAAGATTATTGATAACTTCCCCCCCACACACACAATAGCCTGCATAACACTATCCAATACTATGAATGCTAGCCAGTATGGAGGAAGCGCTCAGCTAGGTTCCAGCCTGTATCCAAAGTGAGTCCTGTATCTAAAGGCTTCTTTGGGCAACTAAGAGTAGTGGTTGTTTGGGGGATCTTTATGATGTGCTCCTTTATTTGACTTACAAGTATTTTGTTGAGGATTTTTTTCATCTATGTTCATCAGGGAAATTGGTCTATAGGTCTCTTTTTTTGTTGGGTGTTTATTTGGTTTTGTTGCTATAGTAATACTGGCCTTAAGAAATGAATTTGATAATGTGAGAACCTGACTTTGCAAACTCCATTTTAAAGAAGGGGATTCATCTTAAGTGATATAATGATGGAGAGGGGCAGATCTCAGCTCCAGAAATGTGCTGCCATAGCAGAATTTGAACAGATACCATAAAAATGGCCAATTAAGAAGATAGGGAGCAGGGCCATAAAATTTAGTGAGGTCCAGATGTTCCTAGGAGGCATTCTGTCCTAGAAGATACCTTGTCAGTAACTTATGGCTCTTTGTTAGGATTTCATGCCCAAAAACTGACCAATGGTTTCAGAAACTACCTTACCCTATGCTCTCCTTACCCAATCCCAAAATGACAGGACACGAACTCCCCTGATTACGGTGTTTCCCCTTTAAAAGTTCTACCCTCTCAGGACTCCCTGCCACACTTTCCGCACCCACCATACTGGGGTGCTGGAAAGGTGTTGGTCCAAACTTAAGTTTGAATATTAAAAAACCCTCATGTAATTTGCACCAGAAATCCATGTTCCATGGATTCATTTGGGAACCAAAAACTTGGGCATAAAAGTAATGTTACCTCCTTTTCTATTTTATACAATAATATGAGAAGTGTTATTTGTTCTTTTTTATATTTAATGGATATTAGCTCATTTGATGTTTAGGTTTTTTGAGTCTTTTGGTTATTTTGTTTGTTTTGTAGTAGATGTTGGGGGAATAAGAGAAACTAATGAGGATGGGTATGATCATAATACATGATACAAATAAGAAATTTTCAAAAATAAGAAAATTAAAAATGTTCAACAACTCTTAGCCATCAGGAAAGTGAAATTAAAGCTACACTAAGATTCTACCCTACTCAACTCAGAATGCCTACCATAAAAAAGTTCTGGTGAGGGGGCTGGAGAGATGGCTCAGCGGTTAAGAGCATTGCCTGCTCTTCCAAAGGTCCTGAGTTCAATTCCCAGCAACCACATGGTGGCTCACAACCATCTGTAATGAGGTCTGGTGCCCTCTTCTGGCCTGCAGGCATACATGTAGACAGAATATTGTATACATAATAAAAATAAATATTAAAAAAATAAAGGAAGTTCTGGTAATAATATGGATAAAAGTAAACACTTATAGATTGTTGGCAGGAATGTAAATTTGTCTGGCCCCTATGGAAGTCTACATTGAGATCTCTCTAAAACTGAAAATAGAATTCCCTCCTATATGACCCAGCTGTACACCTCCTAGGTAGATAACCAAAGGACTCTAAGGAAATGCTTGCACATCGATGTATATTACAGTACTGTTCACTACAGTCAAGTTATGGAATCAAGGTTGGGAAGATGGCTCATTCACAAAAGCATTTGACTTACAATTCTGTGAGTTCAGATCCTCAGAACACAGAAAATCCAGATATGGAGCTATCCAGAGATAGCAAGATGGGAGGTGGAGACAGGCTTGTAGCTTACTTTACACCTAGCCTAGCCTACTTAATGAACTTCCATGCCAATAAGAGATGCAGTCTCAAAAAAGAGAAAGTACCTGAGGAACGATACCTGAGGTTGTTCTTCAAAGTGCATACACATGCATACACACAAGCATGTGTGCACCCACATACAGATATGAATACATATAGAATCTGCCTTGATATCAATCCATAAATTAATGAATAAAGAAAATGTGATATATACACACACACAAATTGTTGCAAGGGAGGAGGTCCTTCTGCTTATGTGTTGCTTTCATTGGTTAATGAATAAAGAAACTACCTTGGCCTTTTGATAGGGCAGAAATTAGGTAGGCAGGGGGAAACAGAACTAAATGCTGGGAAGAAGAAGGGTGGAGAGAGAGAAGCCATAGATCCTCCATCTGAGATGGACACCACCAATTAGAATCTTTCCTGGTAAGCCACTGCCACATGGCAACATACAGATTAATAGAAATGGGTTAAATCAAGATGTGGGAGTTAGCCAATAAGAAACTAGAGCTAATGGGACAAGCAGTGCTTTAATGAATACAATTTCTGTGTGATTATTTCGGGTATAAGCTAGCCGAGCAGATAGGATGAACAAGAAGCCTCTCCCTTGAAACAATTGGTGTTCCAACATGGTCAACTAACTCCACGTAAAACCTGAGAGGGCTTGAAAAGTAACTCTAGACACAAATATAGAGTTTAACACAGCTTTTTGCTGTTTGATGGTGGCATGCCACAGCTCCTTTAAGAGAGATTTTTTTCTGACTCAGCAGCAACAGCAGAAAAAAAGCCATGCAGTTTTAAAATGCCAGCTTTCAGGGCTATGCTGCCAGCACTATCTCTGGCTCCTGTGGGAGACAGAGCATTTGGATGGGCTTTGTGAATAAAGTGTAATGGCTTGCTTCATGGCAATGTGGACTCTCTGTGTGCCTGGAAGTGGGGCACTGCACGTGGCTCAGAGGCATGAGTTGCTCCGCCATGCTGGGCTGGGCAGGGCAAGCAGGCACTGACCTATTACCCGAGCAATAACACAGCTTAAGTTTTAAAGAAGTGCTTGGCATTTTAAAAAGCACTCCTGGACAGTAAACAATTACAGATTCACAATAGGACAGATTCAGACATAAAAGACCTCTAAATGGGTCACAGTGTTGGATAAATGTACATAGGCTTGGGAGAGAGAAGAAAAAGAGTATAGAGAGTCATATAATAAAGTTAATGCTTTTTAAAAAAGGGTAAAGTCTTTAAAGAGACAGAGTACAGACAGTCATAGATTAAAATAAGTAAAGAAAAATAAGCCACGTAAAAATGGATAATTCACAGAGAGTGTGGATTTTGTGTATTATTGTGTTTTCTTTGAATTTTTTGACTGTGAAGGAGCTAAATACAGAGGGACATTTCATTGTATGTGCTGCTAAGCTAAACCAGCATGTATGTTCTGAAGGTATCTTGATTCTAAAATTTGAGTTTAAGGATATGTTGCTTGGGAAAAGAGGCTTTTCTTTTGTTTCCACAGAAGATAAGAACCTGTGGAATACTTCCAAACAAATATGGTTTGATAGACCATGCCCTCCTAAAAGGTCACCATGAACACCCTCAAAAAAATTACTTTGCCCAACTGCTGACTGAGATGAAACTAGCATACAGGATACATCATGAAAGACCTGATTAACAGTGCCCCCAAACAGAAGGAAGCAATACGGACAGTAATATGCCCATATTCCAAAATATTATCTATAAATGTTTATTTACATTTAAGGGGGATATGATATAGATATGAACAATTTGCACTGTTATGGATCTTGGTTTATTATTAAAAATTTAAGGCCAAATTTGTTATATGTGTATATATTTCTGATCTTGATTAAGGTATTGTGATTGTGTAGTTCATTTAAAAAATGTAATGTATAATTAAGAAAGATAGCTTAATAGATAATCATCTATAATAGTCAAGCTTGTAGTCATGTTAGTTAGATTTTCTAGATTTATTGTGATATATTTCAGTTAGGTATTCTTCAAATCTTTCAAAGACCTTCAGAATATGGCATTTAAAATATTTAAGAACTTAAGAATTTCCATGACAGTGAGACACATCTGCTCCTGACAGCACCAAGCTACTTTGAGAGGAAGATGGTCATCAAAGAGGCTCCTTAGCCATTTGGGCAAGAAACTGCTCTTCCCTGGACTGCTTCACTGGACATTTGGGACCCACAGAGAAATGACTGCAGAACTTGCCTAAAGGTGAGATGATCCTTTGGGGTTCTTGCTTCATGAAAAAGTCTGTGAGATATTCTGCAGGACACAGAAGAAAGTGACTGAAACCTGCCAATATAGGCAGAACTATCTTTGAAATTTCCTGCTTCATGGAAAAGTCTGCTGGATACTATGAGCCTGTAGGCTGAAGATTGATGCCCCAATGTTACAGAAGAACTTTGGGTGACTGTCCAAGCAGCAAGACGTCTCTGTCAATTCTAGAATTTTGGAAGCTGCTTACAATGCACTTCCTGTTTATTTAGGTAATATTATATCCTTCTGGAGTCTTTGATGGAGTTGAAGAAGTTATAGTTATAGTTTTCCTTAGTTATGATAAAAGATAAAGTAAATAGAAATATTGTAACTGTAATTCTTGCTTGATAACTATTTTGTTATATGTAATTTTACTATGTTAAAGTTAAAGCCTTCCTTTTTGTTTAAACAGAAAGGGGGAAATGGTGTAGGAGGTCCTTCTGTTTATGTGTTGCTTTCATTGGTTAATGAATAAAAAAACTGCCTTGGCCTTTTGATAGGGCAGAACTTAGGTAGGTGGGGAAAACAGAACTAAATGCTGGGAGGAAGAAGGGTGGAGAGAGAGAAGCTATGGATCCTCCATCTGAGACGTACACTGCTGGTTAGAATCTTTCCTGGTAAGTCACTGCCACATGGCGATATACAGATTAATAGAAATGAGTTAAATCAAGATGTGAGAGCTAGCCAATAAGAAACTAGAGCTAATGGGCCAATCACACAATAAAGTTTCTGTGTGATTATTTTGAGTGTAAACTAGCTGAGTGGATGGGACGAACAAGCCACCTCTCCCTTGCAACACAAATGGAGTTTTATTCAGTAATGAAGAATGAAATAATTCCATTTGCTAAAATAATCGAAATTGGATATCATCATATTAAGAGAAGCTAAATCACATGTATAAAGATAATACCACATGTTTTTCCTCATTAGTAAATCCTGGAATTCTTTGTAGGTATATAAATTAAAGCAAGGAAATCAAGGGAAGTCAATATGGTCAAAGTACATTATGTACTTGGAAGAAACTCTATCTGTGAAATATAACAGCATGTCCAATTAGTATATGTCAATAAATAGGGTAGGAACTAGGAGATGGCTCAGCAGGTAAAAACATAGAGCCAAGCCTGACAACCTGAGTTTGATTTCCAGGACCTATATGATGACCTGATGGTAAAAAGAAATGACTTCTGCATATTGTTCTCTGACCTCCACATACACACTGTGTGGCATATACACACACGTACACACATGTACACTCATATAGACATACTAATTAAGTATAACTTAAAAAATTGTGCAGCATGAATAATAAGAACCCAGATGGTGTGGGAAGTCCTTCTGTATATGTGTTGCTTTTATTGTTTAATGAATAAAGAAGCTGCTTTTGACCAATGGCTTAACAGAATATAGCCAGGCTGAAAGAGATATACATAGAGAAAGTAGGCAGAGTCAATGAGACACCATGGAGCCACCAGAGGAAAAAGATGCGAGTTGCAAGCTAGAACCTTGCCGGTAGGCCATGAACCTCATGGTGAAATATAAAATTATGGAAATGGGTTAATTCTAGATGTACAAGCTAGCTAGCAACACACTTAAATGATTGGCCAAGCAGTAATTTAAATAATATAGTTTCTGTGTGTTTATTATGGGACCAGGCAGGACAGAAACCTCTACCAACACCTAGAGACAGACATTGGGATTTAACCTGAAGATCAGAAAAGCAAAGAAGCCAAGCCACTAGAGAGCTCTTACCTCTATGAAATCTTTAGACTGAAAGAAAGTGAGTTCCTGTCTCATCCCACCTTACATTCCTCTCTAGTGCTGGGATTAAAGGTGTGCACCACCACCGCCCAGCCTCTATGGCTAACAAGTGTGGCTGCTGGGATTAAAGGTGTGTGCCACCACTGCCTGGCCTGTATGGCTGACTAATATAGCTGCTTTGCCTTCTAATCTTCAAGCAAGCTTTATTTATTAAAATACAAATGATATATCACTACATTTCCCCTTTTTCATCTAAAATAAAAAGGCTATAACTAATATAAGAAAAACTATAAACAATAAGTACAATAAGCATATATAACATATACAGGCAATAAATACATCAACAATGTCTAGTCCACTTGCATTTGACATATTCAGAGAAAATATTCCATATCTATTCTATCTTGGTGAGTTTAATGTCTTGTACATAATTTACTTTCTATAATAACTTCTTTCTGAGTCTGATAACTAAGGAAAACTATAACTATCTAGTCTTCAACTCCCTCAGAGACCCAAGAAGGAAATAATATTAACTGAGCAAGCAAGAAGTACAAACAAGTGACTTCCAAAAAATGTGAGAAATGACAAAAACAGCTGTCTGCCTGGACAGTCACCCAAAGTTCCTCTGCAGCATTGGGGCATCCATCTTTGGCCTACAGGCCTAGTATATCTGACAGGCTTTTCTGTGAAGCAGGAAATTCTGAAGGACTGTCCCTACTTGTCTTGAAAATATTTGGCAGTCACTTTCTTTTGTGTCCTGCTTGTCCAGTTAGGACAGCATACTGTCAGTAGTCAAGGCAAGGACATTTTCTTGTCCAATGGCTTACTTTTGCCATAAAGAAAGTAAACTCCACATGGAGTTTCTTGGATGAAGTAGATTGGGGCCGCAAGTGCAGACATGTCTCATTATCATAAAAAAGGAGCCTATGTTATTAAACATTTTAAATGCCATATTCTGTAAATCACTGAAGTGTTGGAAGATGACCTGCCTATCTAAAATATATCTTTGTTTGACATTGAAAACATACCTAATGTGACTACAAATTTGATTATAATAGGTGATTAATTACTAACCACATTTCCTTATTATCCCAAACAGTTGGTGATAATAGTTTTCAAGGACTAGAAATTTGCATTACATTGTCAAATGAGTTGTATGGATACAATAGCTTGAACAAAAGTAGAAATGTATGTACAGTATGTTCTAACAAAATTAATCTCAAATCTGTAATAATATAAAAAATTTGTATATAATATCCAAAATTCTAGTCCATTGAAAAATACTTAAAACTAGTAGTTGCCTTTTAAAAGTAGATTTAATAATCTACCTTTTTATCTTTTATCTATATCCTCCCTTTTTTCTTTTCAGAGTAAATTCAATAATCTACCCTTTAATCCCATCATTTCTGTATCCCCCTTTTTCCACTTCAAAACAAGAACCTCGAATCTAATTTTGTTCAACTTTCCTCCTGGCCATAACCAATAACAACTTGTATCCAACCTCCCAAAACAATGACAAATATCCATAACCCATTGAACTACCAATAACCACCCACCCTACTTCTTGGGAATGTGGGTGTTGTATTCTTAAATTTACTTCCTGCTGTCTGTGGGTGATGGCATCTTTCAGGGATCCTGAGAAGAAAAAATTTGGTTAACTGTCGAGTCCTGGGAGAGGTAGCTGTATCATTTGTTGTCCAGTCTCTGCCTAATGGAAAAGTGCAGGGCTTGTCTCAAGTCCTGGCTAGAGTAGTCTGTGAGGCTGAATCCTCTCAGCTATCCACCTCGAAATGGTCCTGAACAGTTTGTAGTCCAAAACCAATCTTTAGGTGGTGTTTGTCAGCTGAGTGGTGTTATCACAGTCCTGGAAAATTGTCGTTGTGGGGCCCTATCCTCCTTACTTCAAAGGTCGCTGTTTAGGTTTGTTCTCTCTCTCTCTCCCTCCCCACTCCAGTTCTCCCTGTCCATGCTGTTCATGAGGGAGGGAGATCTTTTTATTTATTTTTTTATTTTTTGGACTTTGAGACAGGGTTTCTCTGTGTAACAGCCCTGGCTGTCCTGGAACTCACTCTGTAGACCAGGCTGGCCTTGAACTCACTGAGCCCCACCTGCCTTTGCCTCCCAAGTGCTGGGATTTAAAGGCATGTGCCACCAGTGCCTGGCCTGTATGGCTGCTTTGCATTCTGATTCTTCAGGCAAGCCTTTTTAAAATACAATCAAAATATCACTACATTTTTGATGAAGGATCTCAAGTAACCCAGCCTGAAGCTGAGTTAGATCAGATATACAGCTGAAAATGTTTTTCCCCCCAAGCCTCCTGCCTTTACCTGCTAATGTTAGTACTGCACTCATGTAACACTATGCTCATCAATAAATTAAGAATAAAACAGAGGAGGAAACTGCTAGAAAATGAGTATGTCCTTGTGAATGAGATTAGTGATAAAGTAAGAGACACTTCCACCTCCAGGAACTTCCCAACTAATTCCTGTGAAGACAGTGAAAAGAGTTCTCCATGAATTGGAAATGGGTCTTCACGAGAAACTAAACTGGCTGGCACCTTGATCTCTAGGACGTTTCAGCCACCACTATGCTTCAATGCTCAGTCTAAAATGGAGGGAAAACAAACAACAAAACAAGTCAGTAGTCCATATGTGGCCCATGAACATACTTTGCTAAATCTTGCAATATATTCTTGAACTTGGTTCTTAGCTATCCATTTTAATCTGCACGTGAACTCTCTCTATAATAGGTTCTCACCCCAAGCTATTTGATTAGTGCCCAATCTACACTAGAAAAGGAAAATTTGGCAAAGCTCACCATGACCAAAAAGGAAAGTTTTCAATTTCTCTCCCCAACCTCCTCCTTTCACAGTGGCCTCTGTGGTGGTGCAAGGCAACACTGTTCTAGCTGCTGAAGAAATCTGGCAGTTAGCTTGACTTATCTCACCCCTCACTTGTTACAAGTGATTAACAAATTCTATTGATTATTTCCCCAAACAGTTCCATGTGCCTCACCTCTTCTTCCTCTCCTCATCCCCTGCTTTGGAACCAAAGTTGGGTTTTTTTTTTTTGTTTTGTTTTGTTTTTCGAGATAGGGTTTCTCTGTAGCTTTGGAGCCTGTCCTGGAACTTGCTCTGTAGATCAGGCTAGCTTTGAACTCACAGAGATCCTCCTGTCTCTGCTTCCCGAGTGTTGGAATCAAAGGCATGCACCACCACCACTCAGCTGCACCACCACCATCTGGCCCACAGTCTTTTTTAATTTTAAATTGTGTGTGTGCATGCGTGCACGTGCACATGAGCCACAGGTGTGCAGGTGCTCACAGCGATCAGAAGAGAGCATCAGAGCTCCAGGAGATACAGTTACAGGCAGGTAGAAGGAACCTGATGTGGGTGCCAGGAACCAAATTCTTGAAGCCAACAAGCTCTTGTAACCACTGAGCCAGCTCTTCAACCCCTAATGCCCAAACTCTTGCTGTCAAAATATTAATCAAGATGTTAGCCTACTGTGATACCTTCCAACGAGACAGTCTCACAGTCTCTTCAAATATGCCATAAAGTTTTATACATCTTCACCATTATATAGTTTCCTTTACCTGGAATTCCTTTCCCCCAAATTCCCACTTTAAGCCTGACACCTTCATAGTAAGCTAGTCAGTACTCAGGCTAACTCAGAATTTCTTCTACATTTAATTATTACCTCCACAAATATACTTGATTTAAACAAAGTAGATGTGACGATCCCAAAATATAAGTTCTAAGATCCTCAAATCCATGATTAATGGAAATCTGAAGTATTTGTGTCAGAACTTCAGAGCTAAAGAACTTATCGGGCTATTAAATATTGTAACTAAAATATACTCTGCATTTCATTTCATTATTACTTTGGTAACATCAACCTTTATCTTCATCTGAAACGCAACAATAAAGCTTTAGGAACATTATTGCATGTATAACCACACATTTCAAACACAAAACAACTTTTTAAAACCTCTTGCTCCCACACATCAGTTACACAGAATGTAAATCAAAACTGGGTCTCAGCGAAATTATAATCTCTTCATGTACTAAACCTTTGGAAATCATTTAAACAATGCGTGTGAATTACATAAATGCCCATCTACCACATTTATGTTATTGTACTTGTGTCAAAAACAACAACCTGTTGTCTCGATGAGGACATGAGCTTCTGGGTGGCAGGCAGTCCCTGCTTTGTCATTTTTTATTTATACTAAAGTTGACCTAACAGAAAGCAACTACTCCAAAATTATTTATTGAATGAAATCGCCTCCAGGTTGGTCTCCCTGCCCCAGGCTATCTTCCTTTCAGAAATTCTGCCTATTGTTTTACAAAAGTACCACTGTGGCACCACTCCATTGCCCCTCCACCTCTGCAGACATTCAACCTCTGCTTTTCAGGATAGTGTTTCCAGTTTCTGACAGAGCACAGAAAAGCCTTCATACCCTGGCCTCACTGTATTTTCAGTCTCCAACATTCCCACTCTCTCCTTTTCCCATAAACTCTCTTCAAGGTACACCAACTGTTCTTGGAACACTTTGGAATTCTCATTATGCTATGCCTTTTCAAACATGTTTCTGGTTTGAAAGGTCATCCATTCTCTTCTGCCTGAAAAAAAATGTCTTTATTAATAAAGCTTAGATTAAACAGCACTACCTTTAGAGCTTTCACTGAGCACAGAATCATTGTGGCCCTCGCTTGACTTCTGCACCATTGTGTTTATTCTGAAACTATACTAAGCTAATTCTGCAGGGAGGACAGAAAGGGAGGAAGGAGTGTCCTGTCAAGGGACTTACTCCAGCAGAGACTGCGGCACTACGTGTTAAGCATACTGTTCAAGCAGCAGTGGAGGATGGGGATGGATGACCTTTAATTCATGAGATGCTACCGTGTGGTGTGCATCTTTCACACAGTTCTGTGTACTTGTGTGTCTGGAGGTTGGGACAGCAGAGAAAAGGGGAGACGGGAAGGAAGAGAGGGAAAAGCGGAATTGAAGAGAAGGTGGACGCAGTGCAGTAAGGGCAGAGGGGCGGACCCACAATTCTTAGGCTTTACAGTTTTGCAGAGGTCCAGCCCTGCAAGCTGAGCCGGGCAAGGGGTTGGGGGTGGGGGGAAAGGTGGAAAGGGGAGGGACCGCAATCCCTCCGAGCCCACCGGCCTGGACTGCCCAGCGACCCCCTTCTGTCCCATCACGGCCGGAACCTCCAGCCTTGACTCACACCTACTGTGCCAGGCGGGGGGGGGGGTGTTGGGCAGCGCAGCCCCACAGGTGGCAGCGGTTTGGGGACGGTTCCCGCCAGGCTAGGCAGTGGAGCGCCGCACAGCGCGCTTTCCCGCCTCCCAGCCGCCGCCCAAGCAGTTCCCGGCCGGCGCCAGCAGGCCTGCTCGGTCGATCTTCGAGCCGAAGATGCGGCGGGGCTGGAAGATGGCTCTGTCTGGGGGGCTGTGGTGCTGCCGCCGGGTACTGTCCTGGGTGCCAGTGCTCGTTATTGTCCTCGTCGTTCTCTGGTCCTACTATGCCTACGTCTTTGAACTCTGTCTCGGTAAGTGGGGCTGGGCACAAAAAGTGGGGAAATTATGCTCCAGCATAATCGTCTGCTCTATCCTTCCCACTGATGTCCCCAGTGCGCTCAGCCCTCACTCTGCGGTTTTCCTTTTGTTCCCTGAAAAACTCCTAGTCTACAACCTTGGGCTTATCACAATATCTCCCATGCGCCCTCCCTGGAGGGTCCCACCACGTCGCCCTCGCAGTTCCTCTGGATTTTCTTATTTCTTTGCCCTCTCCATGATAATCTCCTGGCTCTTCCCACTAGAATCCCCCTTTCCTGTACAGGGTAACCACTTAGGCTGTATCTTCTCCTTCTGAGCCCACCCAATCAACTGAGGAAGCACCATATCCTGTCTCCTTAAAGTGCCCGCTCCACCAATGCATCCAACTAAGAGTCCCACCATTTTCCCCTCCTACTAGGATTCCTTCCATACTGGGGATTCCCTACTAGGAATCCAAAACTATTTCCTGTACTCTTACATTAGCTCACCTTTTTCCCACATTAGGACCCATACTTTCTCTCTGCACACAGAGGCTGACATGTTTCCCATCTCCACCCACTTGTGATCCCTCTCCCTCTCACATCAGAGCATTCTGTTCAATCTCACTTTTCCTACAGTGATATCCCTCCATCCTTTCCCTAAGATC
>PVIU01028954.1:0-18241 GCA_004026605.1 Ondatra zibethicus
GGGGTGGGCCTTGGACTTCCAACAGGGCAGGGCACCATGCCCTCTTTCAAGGAAGAAGGGGGAGGGAGGAGGGGTGGGGGGTAGTGGGAGGGGACCGGGAGAAGGGGAAGAAAGGAAAAAAAATTTTTTTTATCTTTAATTATGTTCTTGAATGGAAAAAATAAAACAAAACAATGTATGGAAAAAAAATAAAAATAAACATCCACCTGGACAAATTCAACATTAAAAAGGGCAGCCAAGGTTAATGCCTCAGAAAAAAAAAAGAATGTCATAAATATCTAATAAAGGACTTAGAATTAGCCATATGTGACTTATGGTTGTGATGTCTCAAGATATATAGACAGAAACTAGGTATGTGTGCACACACTTGTAAGAGCATAGAGTATTCAAAGTCAGCCTTGTATAAGAGAGATCAGAAATAAGGAGAGAGACAGAAAGAAAGAAAGAAAGAAAGAAAGAAAGAAAGAAAGAAAGAAAGAAAGAAAGAAAGAAAGAAAGGAGGGAGGGAGGAAGGAAGAAATTTAGGGAAAAAAATGATCAAATAGTTTTCAGTAAGTAACAGGGTGCAGAAGTGGAACTAAAATACTGTATATTTAGTCCAGAAGTATAATTGCCAATATACATTTTTCTGTCATTTATTTAATACTTACCCAAACCAGCATTTACCATTATTTTTTTAATTGGGAATGAGATGCATATGATGTGGCTTAAGTTAATTTGCTAAAGGTTAATGTACTGAAATATAATCACCATTTTGAGGTACTTGGAGAGGGAAACAATCTAACTCTGGTGCTAAAAGTTGCAGCTTTGAGAGGGTGATTAAAATCAGAGAAGGTCATTAGAGTGCTCTAATTAAACAGAGGTGGTGAGAGCAGAATCCCCTCATGAACTCTGTGTGTCATCTGCTCTGTAATGCTTCATGCTGAATATCTGCAGAGTTAGAAATGACATTACCAAATTTAGTTCCTTAGACCTCCAGAAACTTGAAGAAATAAAGTCCTTTCCATTATGAAGGTGATCAGTTTCATGTACATCCTGATCTTAATGAAAAACAGCACCGTAGACTCAAGTACTTGAATATTGATACCCAGTTGGCAGTGCTGTTTGGGGAGGTGACACATCCTTGCTAGAAGATGTATGCTTTTTGGGACAGGTTTTGAGAATATATAACTTCACTCTACTTCCATTTAGTTCTCTACTTCCTGTTTGTGGCTGAAGATGTTTGCTTTCAGGTTCTTAATCCAGTAACCTGCTGTCACGTCTGCTACACCAGCATCGACTCTAAGCCTCTGGAAGCATAAGTGAAAATAAATGTTTTCTGCCATAAGTTTCTGTTCGTTATGGTATTTTATCATAGCCACAAAATGTGACTAATACAATGTATTTTATTATAATCACGCCAAACGAACTAAAGCAGGAATATTTAGATAATGTAAGAATTAATTAAGAAAAATAATCAATGACAAAAGATATCTAAAAGGGAGCCAGGGAGTGAAGCCAAAGATTTTCTGGAGAGGAGCAAATAAGGATATGGAATTGAGAATTTTAAATATTTTATTCAGAATTCAATAGCAGAGACATTTGTGTGAGAGATATATAGGCGCTCTTTATCCAGTTTTTACAAGATACTTTGTATGTGAGTATAATATTTACTCAGACTTGAATCTTAAAGCCCCCTATAAAGATGGCACTGAATTAGCTAACAGGTAGAAATTTAACCCTGTGGAACCCAGAGATAAAATCTATTTTCAAAGAATTGATTGGTAATTAAAAAATAGAATGAAAGAAATTCTTTGTAAATAAATAAATAAATTAGTTCTTTACAAAGCTACTTTCTAAGAGAAAAAAAAAAGAACACTACTTACTACCCTCAGATATGGGAGGAACATTCATTTGTTGAATGGATATTTGTGGGCACTAATTCCCAGCTTCAAATCTTAAAGGGGCATCATTAGTATTGAATGGACATTAGTGGACACTGAGTGTATAATCAAGCAATGCTGCAAATAACTCTAAGATCACAAATTTGGATAGATGAAATGTACTATTTCTGTGAGGAACAATGTCTGTATAAACAGAAGTCTAAATCTGCTTGTACTGATTAAGGATCAAAACAATAACAAGTAATGACAACAGATCACTTGATTATCTGATGGATTCTACTAAGAATTTAAACAGGAAAAATCTCTCTTTCAATCTTTATGAACTTCCGAGATTAGATGTGTTGGGGTATATTCCAGGTCATATGGAAAAATGGAGGACCATCAATTAAATAAGGTGAAAGAAGTCAATACTGAGGGTCAGGAAAGAAGACAGTAAAATAGCACTAAGGATATCTGAAAAAGCCATAAAGATACATTATTATTTATTTACCTAAAATGACATTTAATACATATAAATATAGGTGCTTGCACATAAATACATTGTTTAAATGAAGTTATCCCATGTGGACTGACTGTGTTTCCCCAAAGAACAACAGGCCATCTAACTAAAGCCCCAATGATAAACCTTATTTAAGTTGTTTGTCAGGGGAATTCCCAAAACAATATACAGTTTTGCCATTGTCCTTGGTTGACTTCCAGAAGTTGGAGAAAGCCCTATTTCTGAAGACACCATCTACTTTAGACACAAGACTTAGAGCATCTGGGCTGAACATCAATTCAACACTCCTCCAAGAGGAATAACTTCCATAGTACTGGAGGATTTCTAGCAAGCTTCCACAGCTTCTTTTCAAGTGATACCACGGCAACGACCAGCATAGCCACATATCCCTTATTTGTTTACTAGTGGTACTCACATCTTGGCTGTAGAAAGCAACTGTTTAATTAGAATTAAGGCCTGCTTAAAAGGAAGAAATGTCCTGGCACTTATCCATTTACCAAGGACTAGTATGGTAGTGTAACTTTAAAGGAGAATCTACTGGTGCCACTTTATTAAACCACCATAATTCCTAACTGCATTGTAAATATTTATTCTTATTCCCTCAGACAAGTGTATCTTGAATATTAAAGAAATGTATTTTGCAATGGATGGAAACATTTACTGAAATTCAGAACTGAACAAAATGCAGATACAACTTGTACTTTCATCCTCAGCCTCAATGGATGAATCTACAACACAACTCAAGCACCTAAGGCTTAGGAAACAGCCACGAAGAAGGGGAAGAAAGATGTTATGAACCAGAGAACCAGGAAGTCTACTATGAGATTACGTTTTCTAGAGATGACACCTTTACCTATAATACCTCAACAATATGGTTGCCTAATCAAGACCTGAACCAGAAAAACACCGATAGACATGCTAATGTGTAAGGAGGGAATTTCATGAGTCATTCCCCCATAGCCAAAAAACTGTAGGCAACTAAATAATTGTACATGCAGGAGAAGCAGTCTTCTCTTGAGACCAGTCCCTTACTTGTTTATGAGATACCAAATTATCAGCCCTGAAGTCTTATAGTAATATACATACAAGCAACACTAAAGGAGATGAGCATACATGTACATATATACCATAACAACAAAAAAAGAGAGATATACCATACATTTCAAATGGAGCAAGAAATGGGGAAATGCAAGGGGCTGAATAGCATAAATTAGAGGGGGAAATGATGTAATTATATTTTATCTTTCAAAACTAAAAATGTATTTAAGAATCAAAAAAAAACCCAGTATATTATTGGCTCATATCCAGTTCAAGTCAATTAACTGTATTTGTTTTGATTGCTTAAAGTATCAATTTCTTCCTTTCTGGAGACTTTTTTCTTATAAAATAAAAACAATCCTTTCTAATTTATTTTGACCACAGCATCACATCAAAGGTAGAGAAAGGAAGGACAAAGAGATAAGCAGACCAATATCTCATGAATATAAATGCAAAACTCCTACAGAAAAGATTAGCAAATTAAATCCAGAAATGTGTGGTAGAATATTACTTTACCTAGGCAAAGATGTGTTGCTCTGTCTGATTAATGTGAACGGATGGTCTAATAAGAAGCTGAATGGCCAATCGCTGGGCAGTAGAGGGATTGGTGGAGCTTGTGGTCAGATAAAATATGAAGAAGGCGAAATCTCGGCTCAAGAGGGAGAACAAAAAGAAGAGAACAAGAAAAAAAGGGAGATTTCCAGGGCCAGCCCACCAGGCAGCCACCAGACAGATAGACATACATAAGGAAAACGGGAAAAGTTCCCGAGGCAAAATGTAGATGGAGAGAAACAGGTTAATTTAAGTTATAAGAGTTAGTGAAGCAAGCAAAAAATAAGGCTGAGCATTTATAACTAATAAATAATAAGTGCCTGTGTTGTAATTTGGAAACTGGTTGGTGGCTCCTAAGAAAGTGTGCTATAGAAATGTACAGTAAAATAGTAAACCATAACCAAGTGAGATTTCCGTATAATAAGGATGGTTAAACACTAGACACAGCCAGACATTATGAAAACAAAGTATAAATTGGAGGACTCCATTGGGTCCCTCACCTCAGAGATTGAGTAACCCCACCAAAGAGAGGAAGGAGGGACTGCAGGAGTCATAGGAGATTGAGGATTCCAAAAGAAAAAGATCCACTGAATCAACTAAGCAAGGCTCACATGAGCTCACAGAAACTGCAGTGGGAAGCAGGGGTCCTGCATGGGTGCTCCAGGTGCTCTGTGGTTGTTAGCTTCATTGTTTCATGGGTCTGCTAACAGTGGGGACAGTTGTGTCTCTAACTTTTTTCTCCTCTCTTGAATTCTTTTCCTCCTGTTGGGTTACCTTATCCAGCCTCAATATGAAGGTTTCACCTTGACTTACCGTATCTTGTTTTGTCTTGTCTGGTTGCTGTCTGTTGGAGGCCTGCTGTGTTTTGAAGATGCAACAGAGTTGGAGTGAGGGCCAGGATGAGTGGAAGTAGGAGAAACTGTGGTACAGATATTGAGAGACAAATCTAATTTTAATAAAAAATCAAATAGCAACTAAAGCAATTGATTATATAACAGGCTAAAAAATCAAATGGTTTTATCACTGATGCAGACAAAAATGATTTCACAAATTCTCACACACATTGAGGTTTGAAGTGTCTGTAGTTGGAATTTTCTTTGGGCCATCAACCAGCTACCAAATAAAGACAAAGAGAGTTATTATTAATTATGAATACTAATGCTTAGCTTAGGCTTCTCTCACTAGCTCTTATTTAACCAGTTTCTATTATTATTATTCTATTAACATTAATATATACAATTAATATTGCTATATAATGTTATCATCATACTATTAACAATTCTATATAATATTAATATATACTCTATTAATATTAATATATTCTATTCTATATAATACTAATAATATTAATATATACTATTAGTACACTACTATTATAATAAATTATTAATCTGTTATTATACTGTTAATATACTATATATTATTATGTAATAATAATATATACTATATAATATTAATATATACTACTATTATTATTAATTATGATTACTTGGCCTTATCTTATGCTTGTTCTACTAGCTCTTATAACATAATTTAACCTACTTCTATTCTTCTACATTTTTCCTTGGGGCTTTTAACCTTCTTCCACTGTATATACCCTACTTTCCTGCTTCTTCTGTGTAGGCTGGCTAGCTCTAGGCATTTCCTCTGAGCCTAAATTTCTCCTCCTCCTTACTCCGCCTGCCGAGCAGTCTGACTTACACCTCCTCTCTCTCAAAACCATTCAGCATTTTGTGACGCTAATCAGGTGACTTAGGCAGACAATGGAAAACAGCAACACATCTTTACATAATTAAACAAATACAACACATCTTTGCATAGTTAAAAAAATATTCTGCAACAAGTGTCTGCTGCAGACTCCCGTGTCTACTTGGAAGACTAGTGGAAGCTTTGGGAAGTAGCGCTTTGATGGGGGAATCAGCGCTTTACTGGAGGAGGTGGGTCACTGGGGTATGCCTTCAAACTTGATAGCCCTGTACCACTTGGTTGTACTTTCCGCTTCCCTAGTTCAGATGCAAGGTCACCTCCACTTGCTTTCCATGCCACAATGCACTGTTAACATGGAACCGAAAGTGAAAACAAAACTGTCCTTAAGCTATACTGGTCAAGTACTTTGTCCTAACAATGAGCAAAGTAAACAGTATGCTCCTGATAAAATATAGGGGGAATTCATAAAAGAGGGCAACGCCTTCCACTTACTTGATAAAGAAGATATGACAAAACCCTCTGGTTCCCATTTTCCTCAGTGGAGAGAACATGAACAAGGCCAGCATACTTGCACTCACCCTACTCTTACAACAAAAGATGCCCAACAGCAGACAGATTAATAAGAAACGTCTACCTCTGAGGAAGACAGCGAAAAGGGAAAAGAGACAAAAGGCCATCAAAAAGCTGACATCATAACACTCCAGCATTCATCTGTATACTCCATATGCCTCCCCTAAAAGATGTAAAAAGAAGCAACGGGAGCTCGTGCGTTTCGCTTGAGCGATCAGGCAGGCCCGCCAGCGAGACCAAGCGCTGAACTGCTTTCCCATTATCAGAGAGTCAGGGAAAGGATGAAAGCCCCTTATCGGGACCTCTCTCATTCAAACTGCTTACCGAGATTAAACACACTTTATCTGCCTAAGGAACAGCTTCTCTGGACATTCTCACTCTTGTGGGGAGCCTAAACTCCCAATGGCTCATTCCCCACAGTTGGTCTCAGGTAGCTAAGGTCTGCTTAGCAGGGGACACCTACCTGCTATGGAAAGTTGAGTATGAGGACTTAGCCTGTCAGAAATTGTCTAAAATGAGGGGCAGGGGGAGAGGTAGACAAGATTTTAAGTATGACATGTTCGTGGGCACTGGTGAATGATTTCAAATGTGTGAGCAATTGAAACTAATGAAAGAAGCCTTGCAGGCAATTTCCACAGCAGCCCTGGGATAACGTAAGTGTTTACCATCAGCTGACGCTAATACCAAAGGGCTTGCTGCTGAAACACAGAAACCAATGATCTTTTGCAGCATCTCTAGTCAGACTAAAGGAGGCTGGGGAGAGAATGGTTCCCAGCCCAGAAGCAAGAGAGATCATTTTGAAACAATTGGTCTTTGAAAATGTTTCTCCCATTGGTCAATCTCTAGTGATACCGACAAAAAAAAAATCTGGAGGCATCTCTGAATTCATGAAAGCATATGCTGAGGTTGGCCGCTCTTACCTTTAAGGTGTAGCCATAACAGTTGCATTACAGGGACAATCAACCTCTCAACCTTTAAACAAACAAGTAAAGGCTGGGGGCGTGGAATCTAGATGCTTCTCATGTGGGCAATTTGAATATATCAGTAAACACTGTTCCTCCAAAGGAGGGAGTAATACAAGCCCAAATGTCCCAGCCTCAATTCAATATATATATATATATATATATATATATATATATATATATATATATATATATATATATATATATATAAATGCCTGCTGCACCCTGCTCCTAATGCTAGAAGGGCTCTGGCTGGCAAAGAGATTGTAAGTCCTGCTCCCTAGGGACAGCACTCTCCTAACTGATGCAAGTCACCCCTGCTGCTGCTAATGGAAACCCCAGAGGACTCTGGGAAACTCCAAGAGGGCCTAGCCCCAGACCTACCAAATAATGGGGGTTTCTTTCCAGACAAACAACGCCTTTCTCAACAGAGGAATATCCAACAGCTGTGGAGAAGAACTCGGAAGCACAGGATTGGGCATGTGATCCTCCTCCACAGTAATAATTGATCCCTGACTCTCTAACAGTCTGTCTCTCAACAGGGATTGACAGTCCCACTCCTGAAGGGACTCTTGGTTTAATCATAGGCTGTTGCTCTACCTATGGACATGGTATTAATGTACTTACAGGAGTAACTGATCCTGACTTTATAGGAGAGATTAAAATTACTGTAAAACCCCCCACAAAAGAGTTCAAATTTGTACAGGGCAATGCATAGCATGGTTACTGCTGCTTCTGTATCAGGTTACAGGAAGTACAGCTTCCGAAGCTCCAAGGGGAGCTGCCGGTTTCCATTCAAGTGATGTGGCTTTCTGGGCTAAGGAAATAATGGACTCTAGTCCAACTAAAACTCTTAAAGTTCAAGGAAAAAAAGATTCTTAGTTTGCTAAACACTGGTGCAGACATTTCCTGCATTTCAGAAAAGGATTGGCCAAAATCTTGGGATATGTGTATCCCTCCCTCCTCTCTTATAGGACTACATCAGGCAAATCATGTTACTCAGAGTTCAGGGATATTGTGATGGTTTGATGGAGAAAACTCTGGGACTTTTCATCCATATGCCAACCCTGTCCTACCCATAACTTTATGGGGTAGAGACCTGCTAGGACAGATGGGAATGTTGCTGCCTTCTTCAAATGATATTGTACCTGCCCAAATGTTACAGATGGGGTTTAACCCTGGAAAGGGCTTTGGTAAATATGTTCAGGGCAGAACCCTGCCCATTATTCCAAAGGTTAAAAATGATGGCTATGGTTTGGGGTACCAAAATTTATCATGGGGCCACCGTTCTTCTAACTGCTGATCCTGTTACTTGGAAGACAGATGTTCTTATCTGGGTTGAACAGTGGCCCTTAACCACTGAGAAGATTGAAGCAGCTACTTGTCTGGGGAAAGAGCAATTTCAAAAGAGTCAAATTGAACCCTCCACCAGTCCTTGGAACACCCCAATATTTGTTATTAAGAAAAAATCAGACAAGTGAAGATTGTTACAGGGTCATAGAAAAACAAATGAAATTACAGAGCCTATGGGAACATTACAACCTGGCCTCCCTTCTCCAGTGTCCATCCCCCAAATTTCTAATACCATTGTAATAGATTTGCAGGATTGTTTCTTTACTATACCTTTGCACATCAGAGATTGTCAGCATTTTGCCTTTAGTTTACCTTCACCTAATTTCCAGAGACCTTATCAATAGTATCCATGGAAAATCTTGCCACAAGACAGTAAAACAAGCCCAACCTTGTGTCAAAAGTTTGTAAATGCAGTCCTCTTACATGTTTGTACAAAGTATTCTAATGTATACCTTATTCACTATATGGATGATATATTGATTTCTCGTGCTGATAGATCCTATTTGCAAGAGATACTACATTTCCCAATTCAACAATTATCTTTATGTGTGCTGTAGGTAGCCCTTGAAAAAGTCCAAATTCATCCTCTCTTTGCTTATTTGGGGCATGTTATCCACACAGATTTCGTTTCTCCTCAGCCTTTCCAATTACAAATGGATCATTTAAATCCATTTTAAATGACATCCAAAGGCTGTTTGGAAATATTAGTTGGGTTTGCTCCATTATAGAGGTTCTGCAGCTGGATTCAAGCCATTATATGACCCCGA
This sequence comes from Ondatra zibethicus, assembly GCA_004026605.1. Classification (NCBI taxonomy): domain Eukaryota; kingdom Metazoa; phylum Chordata; class Mammalia; order Rodentia; family Cricetidae; genus Ondatra; species Ondatra zibethicus. The sequence continues at coordinate 9,332 of PVIU01028954.1, forward strand.
TCCCAGGTCACCATGGAAACTAATACATGAAGCTAAAGATTCCTTAGCTCTTATAGGAGAGGAACTTACTTCTCAATCTTTTTTGTGTAGATCAAAATAAACCATGGAGTTTTGTTATGCTTCCTACTAAGTACATCCTCACTGCTGTTTGTGGCAGAGAGGGTCACTAGAATGGCTGCATTTACCTGTAACCTGTAAAAAAAAAATGTGATTGCCTATACCTTTCCAGTTGCTTCTTTATTGGGCAAAGGAAGAAGTGGGAACAGAAGCAGAAACGTCCCAGAACTTAGCAGAGATAGAAAAAAATGAACTAGAAGAAGTTGGCAGAGAATTGAAATTGGAATTAGCATTGAGACAGAGAATTAGAGCTAAGAAATTATAGACAGGACAGAAGAATTAGAATAGAGTGCAAGTAAGAGAGAAAAATAAAGAGACATATTGAGAAAAAAATGCCTGTGAGTAAATTGTTAAATTGTTTTCCCTTAGATACCCTTACTTTCCTAAGGGGGCTGTAGTGCCTTAGCTGGACCTTGAAGGGGTCTGAAGGGCTTATACTCTGAAGGACCCCACTTACTTGGCGCTGAAGTAGTAAGGGAATTAGCTAAGTAAATACACAAGCCTATCCAGGGAGAAGATGGAGAGCTTGTCACAATCATCCCAGTTTGAAAAGGCAGTGTGAGGAGATCTCTCTAACATTCATCTACAGCCGAGCTCTCATCAGAAAATGATGCAGATTCCGGGGAGCCAGGTCTCCATTGGAGTGTTGAGCAGAACTCTCTAAATCCCCCTCAGAGAGCACCCCAAAGGTCCCTTCTGGAAGCATCCCAGAAACACTTCCAAATTGACAATTCATTAAAGAGTCCTCACCAGAAGAACACTACTGGTATGAAGGGAAGTAAATGCATTGTTAAGACGAATGAATTTTTCCTCAATTCTCTTTAAATGCACTCATTACAATCGTTCTTGGCATTCCTTATTACTTACAACTAAGCATTCAGCAAGACCGCCTGAGAACATAAACAAAGGTCAAATAATAAACAAAACCATGCCTTGTTTTTGTTTCTGCTAAAGGCTTTATTTTAATTATGTGTACTTGGGAGTCATTGCCCTCCTTTATCTATTAAAAAGACAGGGTAAATTCTACAGGTTACTCCTTTCCAAAAATAATTTCAAACCTAAATTTAACATCTATAATCATTGTCCCCTAGAAAGTTATGGCTAGATATACTGTTTAGCCACAAGCTTAATATTTTACATTGCCTTTCAATATTTTTAAATGTAAAATTTTAAAAATTCTCCTGATCTTGATGAAGACATCTCTTTAATTTATATGCACACAGTCTTTAAACAAGAAAGAGAATGTTACTGCTTTTAACCAAAATTATTTTTAGGTTTCAAAAATACTTCTATCATGACTCAAATGAGTCTCTTTGCTTCTTCCCCAACATGGATTTCAGTACAGACCACAAATAATAATAACCTAATATATCTAAATTTTGCCTCTTAAGAAAGGTTCTTATGAGCTTCAAGAGATCAATTTAGATCCATCAACATCATCACAGGTAAAAATAAACTGAGACAAATTTTATTTGTCTACCAGATATTGGTTGGTTACTTCCACTAGATTTGTAAAAGTATTGTTCCAGTGCATCTTGTGGGCAGGCCATCAGTGTAGACTAAGTGTGCACTAGTTCAGCTTCTCCATCTTCTGTGTAGGTGCTGTCTTCCGCAATAGGTCCCTGCAATCAGTTTGTACCTCCCACAGTTTTTATCCGTCACTTGATTAATAGTTTGTGTTTTTCCTTTTCCTTTCTACTGTAAATAGAACTGTAATAAGCATGAGAATGCTGATGTCCTTTGCTGTACTTATTTCATGTCCTTTGGATACATCCCTAGTAGAGGACTTGCTAGACCATAAGCTAGTTTTACTCATTCTTTACAGTTGTTTGTGTGTTTGTGTGTATGTGTGTGTGTGGGGGGGGGGGATGGCAACGTGCATATGTGCACATGTACACGTGCTGCAACATGCATGTTGAAGTCAAATGCAAACTTGAAAGAATTGCTTTTTTTTCTTTCATTGGTTCTGGGAAGTAAACTCATGTTGTCTGAACTGGCAGAAAATGCCATTACAACTGAGTCATGTCGTAGGCCCAATTTCATTTTTATAAGTTAGAGAGTGCATCCATATTACTGAATTTCCTAGTAGGTGGACTCATTTGCATATTCATATTCCAATTAGTGTTGTAGAAGGGTTCCACTTTCTTTTTTTTATAATGTAAATTAGTTCCCTTTTATTCAAACCAGTTAGACATTCAGGAAATCGATAGCAGTGCTTTCCTAGGACTCTTGTTTTCCAAATAACAGGACTTAGAAAACTACAGGGCACATCACATGGTTTTGCATTAAAAATAATATAAAATTGTAACATTTTACATTATTCTCAATCTCTCTTCATCCCCATTTCATAGTTCTTTTTTATTTTTGCATTTAGTATTTTTATTGTTTTTATTGTGCTATACATTTTTATCTGCTCCCCTTCCTTCCTCCCCTCTTCCTTTCTACCCTCTTCCATGACCCCCATGCTCCCAATTTACTTAGGAATTCTTGTCTTTTTCTCCTTCCTATTTAGATCCATGTATGTCTCTCTTAGGGTCTTTTTTGTTGTCTAGGTTCTCTGGGGTTGTGAATTGTAAGTTGGTTTTGTTTTGTTTTGTTTTTTGCTTTATGTCTAAAAGCCATTCATGAGTAAGTGCATATGATATTTGTCTTTCTGGGTCTAAATTACCTCACTCAATATGCTTTCTAGATTCATCCAATTGCCTGCAAATTTCAAGATGTCATTATTTTTACCTCCAAGTAGTACTCCGTTGTTTAAATGTACCACATTTTCTTTATCCATTCTTTTATTGAGGGGCATATAGGTTGTTTCCAGGTTATGGCTATTGCAAATACTGCTGTTATGAACACAGATGAGCACATGTCCTTGCAGTATGAATGAGCATCCATATTACTGAATTTCCTAGTAGGTGGACTCATTTGCATATTCATATTCCAATTAGTGTTGTAGAAGGGTTCCATTTTCTTCACATTGCCATAACACAGTTTGTTCTTATGCTGTCTTTCTTAATCTCCACATTGCTACATCACCACTACTTGTTGTCTGTTGAATATGCTCATTCCTACAGGAGAGAAGTGATATTTTATTATGGTTTCAATTTATATTTCCTCAATATTTAGCAAATATGAATTTTTGGTTTGGTTTGGTTTAGTTTTAGTTTTTAGAGACAAGGGTTTTTTTGTAGCTTTGGAGTCTGTCTTGAAACTAGTTCTTGTAAACCAGGCTGGCCTTGAATCTGCCTGCCTCTGCCTCCCGAGTGCTGGGATTAAAGGCATGTACCACCACTGTCTGGCTGAAAATATGAATATTTTTAAAAATCTATTAGCCACATGAATATCTTTTGCAAAATGTCTGTTTAGATCTATTGTTGGTTTCTATAATCTATGTGTTTCATTTTAATTTTTGACATGAGTCCCTTTGTTTTGTGTGTGCTTTTCAATTCGTGGCACAAAGGAAATGAAAAAGGAAATGTTCTTTGCTCATCCCAAAGCCTTGGGATGTTTTCCTTATTTTTTTATTCTATGAATTACAGAGGGATACAGGATGTCTTTGAAAACAATGCCTTTTTTCAGGTAGGTAGACCATTAAAGTCCAGGAAATTTGAAGGCAATCAAAGTCACCAGGAGTCCGTGCCTGTTTTACATTTGTCTCATATATTCAAAGAAGAAAATTCATGAACATGATCTTTTGCAACCATGTATCTTCTTAGATGAGCTATAGGATGCTGCAGGAGCTGGCATGTCTCTGTCATAAGAAGCTCTTTTGTTAAATGCCATACTCTCAGATATGTAAAGGCACTTGAGAGTCAGGGTACCATTACCTGTCAGGTAGATTCAAATTATACATATAAATTAAATTTAGACATATAGTTTACCCAATCAGTTACAGCTTACCAATGCTAGTAGAGACAATAAGAGTATATGGAATATTTTAGTAAGCCCAAGAATAATTGAGGCAGAATGTCTCTTTGGTAGATCCAGTGCACATGGGCACCCTTACCAAAGATGGCGCTTGTTGTGTTTTTTTAAAAGAAGGGGTGACCCAGCAGCTTGCTGCAGCTTGCTGCAGGTCCCCAGACCACGCGGTCTCTGTGGCGGGCGGGCGGCCACGCGGCTAGTCTCCGGGTCCCCATATGGGCTGTGCGGCGGTACGGACGGACCAAAGAGAGCTGGGTAGGCGCACTATGCAGAGTTAAACATTTATTTGATGGGTGATGGAAAGAGAGACAGAGAGAGACAGGGAGATAGAGGGAAGAGGGGAGAGGGGAGAGAAGCAGCTGCTGCTCCCGTGAGAGCGGAAGAGGAAGAGAGGCAGAGAGTTAGGGTCAGAGGCTGGAAGCTGGGAGTGGGCGTGGCCAATAAGAGGCCAGACACTACAGCGCTGAGATAAAAAATGACGGCTACCCACGTTTGTATTTTTCCAGAGCTGTTGTAATCTGGAGTTCAAGTTTTACAGATTTTAAAACAAGTACACATACATACACACAGAGATATAAAACAAGCATACTGTGGAAACAGACACGCTTACACACACACAAGACATTAAACAAGCATATTGTGGTCACATTATTTTACCAGACAAACAAATAAAACTTTTTTAGGAACCTGTGCCAGCTGACCAACTTAAAATCCTGCTGTAAGGGAGAACAGAAACATAAGAGCAGAACAGCTATGTAGTTTTAGAGTGGAAAGAGACGGGGAATGGATCCCTTGTAGAGAGAATCCCAGCATGATCAGATGACATGCAGGAATGCAGACAAATAACAAACAGGAAAGGGGAGTGGGGAGGGAAAGCAGGAGCTCAGGGTCCAGAAACCATGGGCACACCAGGGGGCTTGTTTGTTTTATGTTAGCAAAATTGTTTAGGCATTAAGGGATGTAAGCTGTCAGATAAGGCCAACTTAAAAAGATTGTTTTGTAAAAAGCAGCTCAAAGGCATTTGGAGATCAGACCTCAAATTATAAGCATTCCTTTTTTATAAGTTCATGCCAGGACTTGGGCCTAAAAGCCTAGCACAATGCATCTACTGTAACAGACTTTGAGTCAAAAAAAAAAAAAAACCCAAAAAACAAAAAACAGAGGGGTGTGGGAAATCCTTTCAAGGAATCTACAAGGGAAAGGCAAGTCCTTGCCTGACACCCCCCCCCCCCGGAACAAGGCAGGTCCTTGTCAAGTCAGGTTGGGCGCCTGGCATGGCCTTGACTTCAACAGGACAGCCCAAATCATATGAGGCTTTGGGCCCCTAAGGCAATGATTTGGAACTCAGAACTTAACCCAGATGAAGTCAATCTTAGCCTGGCTGAGAGCAGGTGCTGGGGAGAAGGGTGTTTCCCCAACATGTAGCCCTTGGCCGGTGGGAAAAACAGCCTCGTTGGTGGAATATCTAGATGAAAAGTTTTTACAGCCTGATAAACCTCTCCACCAACACAATGATCAAAATCAGACCAAATCAAACAGAATTAGAAAAAGCCTGGGTTTAACGGATACCAGCACTCCTGGGTGGACTGCAAGGCCCTCAGAGAGGAGATGGGGAAGGAAGACTGGGAAACTACATGTTGTTCTCTGGGGGGCAGCTTAAATACCCTATGGGAGTGGTCTTGAGCATTTCTTAGGAGGGGCCACTGTTTGGCAGGCTTTCTCAGAGGCAGAGTCTGGACTGAGGCAATTCCCAATGAAGGGGGCTTGGGATATAACTTTCACCCAAACATTCCAGACTCTTTGGGTATAGGGATGGCATGGGCTGGGGTGACACTTCCAACCAAACAGTATCTATACATGTAAATCTATAAGACCTAGGAAATAAAACAAATATAAGGGGTGGGAAGTCTGATTTTATTAGAATATAGAAGCATTTCTAAGTAAAGAAATGGTAAAATTTTTAACTAACATATGATTACAAGACTTTTGGAAACAGTATACGTATTAAAGAAAGACATTGAAGGCCGAGAGGTTAACAAGAAAATCTGAGAAACTGTGCCAAACCTCAAGACCAATTCTACAGAGCTTCTCTCTCTTCTAGTCTCTGTTCCTCTCTATCCTTCTCTATCCTAAGCTCCTGTCCCAGAAGAAATTCATTTGCTCCTCCTTCGCTCACATCCTACTTGTCTTGCAATTCCTAAGAAAACTTCAAAAATTCATAAGGGGAACAAAATTCTACACAGATATAAAATATTGCTTTGGCTCCTTTTAAGATGAAAACCCAAGGGAGAAGACCTAGATACTGTTTATGCATCTACGGCAAATGTGAACTGAAATAGTTGGTTATCAGTCCAGTGATCCATTCAGAACATACTAAGAACATATTAGAATGTACTAAAGAATTTTCATCACTCTATCAACATATGAACCAAGATTTTATGGATTTTGAAAAATAATTAATTGGCTGCAGGAATTAAGGCAAAAAATGATTTGTCTTGGCAGAATAGAGAAACTCCTTTGAGGACCCTAAGAATGATGATGTTAGAAATTCTTGTCATGAATTAGGGAACCACTTCTGTGTTTTGATACTAAAATTGTATGGACAAATTATTTACCAATACAAACACAGCATGTAAAATAAGATCAGAAGAAATAGATTTTTATGAAAACTTTAGGGAAATGAAAAAAAAGCAGTTGAGAATTCCCCTCAAGAACCTTCAAGTGTTGCAGAGGTAGTGCCTTGCTAACTTGCATTTTTGGAGAAGTTAGATTGGCCACTTTGTTGTAGCAGAATGATACAGCAGGGAACACCCTTCTGACAGTTTCTCTTGTTTCCTTAGCAGACAAAATTCAAGAACTATTTTCAAGAAGTAGAAAGAAAACATACATAGCTACCAAATTTATGAGCTTACAGTTATGAGCTTACAGTTAAACAATTAAGCTCACAGACAAAGAAACCTACTAACTCCTTCTGTCTTGAAAGAACAAGGCAATTTTTAACTATTGGAAAAACCTGGCCATTTGAGAATGGATTATAAGAAACTGAATTTGGTTCCTTCCCACTGGGGACTGCAGGCCTCTAAAAGAGATCTGAAAGGAAAAATGGACTTGAATAGGGTTGCCCTAAAGAGTCCAGAGCTTTTACTTTGTACGCACTAGTGTGGTAGGAGAAGCAAAGTAATTTTAAATCAAGAAGGAACAAAGGCACCAACTGGTACTTGGGTTAGTCAGTATGTTTAAATCCCACCAGATTTAAAAACACTGTCCCTCAGAAGAAAAACACAATTCAAATGGCATGCATTTCTAAACAATCATAAATGCCTTAAGACAAAACATCATATTTCAATGAGGAGAAAATGTATGTCGTCACACATTTCTACTCGTGAATCATTCCCCTATCTCTTTAGAATTCAAAATGTTCATATCTTTTTCTCACCAAAGGGAAAAATATTCTTAAACTTCATGGACAGTTATGTATCCCCAGTTCCTTATTTTCTCTATGCATTTTGTAAATGAGTGAGAAATAGTCCCCATTGAAGAAAATTGACAGTCTCCTTTTGTAAGTACCAGAGTAATTTATGAGTCAAAATACTCAACAGACATAGGAGAAAAACAGTCAGCTGCCCTGTTTGAGATCACAAAAGATAAGAAGAAAACCCTAGCCAAGTGTCAGACAATACTCTTGGATGCTGTGATCCTACTGGGATACACAGAAAACGCCACATATTTTTCTCAAATTCTTAAATCTGTTTTGCAAGATGTCCATTTTTTTCTGTGTCTAAAATAAATCAGCAGATGTTATTGTTTTTTCCCTCATATGATACCTGTCTCAAAGATACAATCTTTTAAATAAATCAACTAGCTAAGAAAGGCCAGAAAGAATCCAAAGACAAAACACAACTCTGACAGCAGGAAGCTAAGTACCCAAGATATATAACGACTCTGTCGGGATCACATGTAAATACTTACCATAGTTCTGCTATTAGAGGTTTACCTAGCCCTGAAACAAACATGAACACTTAAGGGGAATCTGAGTACTAAGCAATATTGTTAAAACTGGATTCCAAAATATTCAGTAATTGCCTAGCTACTATGTAAAAAATATTAAAATAAAACAAGCCTAATCTTATACCATAAAGCTAGGCCTGTAGGAAGGAACAAGAATTAAGTCCCTAAAGACAATTTTAAACTATGTCCCTGGTCTTGTAATCATAAATTATAATCCTGTTTTCTTCCTACTTGTTCATTTAAAGCAGAGAAGTGCATTAGAAATACTGATTCAGAAAGACTGCAAAAATTCAAAGATCCTGATGTCCTTCAATCAACAATTAGATCCACCCACCAAAGGACATCCTGATGTCCTTCAATCAACAATTAGACCCACCCACTAAAGGACATCCTTCCAATATCAGGACCATCTGTACCACTAGTGCTCTACCAAAATCAGTAGGCTCTTCTCTCATCATTGATGTGTTATAGCCCGTAGAACTTTCACCACAGTAGCATTATTAGATGAGTCATTCAACTTCTTATGAGACACAGTGACTATCCTAATCCAAAGCTTTCCCTGGTATACTGTAGTGATCTTATCCTACTGACTGAAAGACCTCAACCGAGTTTTCATAACGAACTGGATGAATTGGGTAATGGGACAGATTCTTCCTCCCCGCTCCCCTTCCCCACAGGGCAGGAGGGCTAGCAATTATCAGAACTGGTCACAGTCCTGGGCAGGAAGGCTAGCAATTATCAGAACTGGTCACAGTCCTGGGCAGGAAGACTAGCAATTATCAGGACCAGTCACATTCTTCTAAACAGATGATTATCAGAACCGGTCACAGTGAATGATTACCAGACTGTAAACTGAGTCTCGATGGA
>PVIU01028955.1:0-18269 GCA_004026605.1 Ondatra zibethicus
TATTTTTTGTTTACTTAGGTAACATCTTATCCTTCTGGAGTCTTTGATGGAGTTGAAGAATGGATAGTTATAGTTATAGTTTTCCTTTGTCATGATAAAAGATAAAATAGGTTGTAACTGTAATTCTTGCTTGATAACTGTTTTGTTATATGTAATTTTACTATGTTAAAATGAAAGCCTTTTTTGTTTAAACAGAAAAAGGGGAAATGTTGTAGGAGTGTCCTCAGGGATGATTTGGGAGTCCCCTCTGTGTGCTGTGATTACCATTAATGAATAAAGAAAACTGCCTTGGCCTTTTGATAGGGCAGCCCTTAGGTGGGCAGAGTAGATAGAAGGGAATGCTGTGAGAGAGAAGGCAGTAGAGCAGACGCCATGCTTCTCCAGTACAAGATGGACACTGGTTAGACTCATGCCGGTAAGCCACAACTCAAGTGGCGATACACATTAATGGAGATGGGCTAAAATAATATGTGAGAGTTAGCCAATAAGGGGCTGGAGTTAATGGGCCAGGCAGTATTTAAATGAATACAGTTTCCGTGTAATTATTTCGGGTACACACCTGCAGCCAGGTGGGACAGAACAAGGGGCCCGGTGCCGGGAACGCAGCCCGAGCCCCTCATTACTACATATTAGGATAGCTACACCTGCTTGTTTCTTAGGTCCATTTGATTGGCATATTTTTCCCCAACCTTTTACTTTGAGGTGATGTCTGTCTTTGAGGTTAAGATGCGTTTCTTGTATGCAGAAGAGGGATGGATTCTGTTTTTGCATCCAATCTGTTAGCCTGTGCCTTTTTATGGGTGAGTTGAGTCCATTTACGTTAAGGGATATTAATGACCAGTGGTTGCTATCACCTGTTAATTTGGTTTTCATTGTTGGTGATGTTATTTTATGCATTTTTTCTTCTTCGGGATTTGCTGTAATGAAATCATCAATTGTGTGTGTTTTTGTTGGTGTAGCCATCTTCCTTGGGTTGGAGTTTTCCTTCTAGTATTTTGTGTAGGACTGGGTTTGTGGCTAGGTATTGGTGAAATCTAGATTTGTCATGGAATATCTTGTTTTGTCCTTCTATGGTGATTGAAAGTTTTGCTGGGTATAGTAGCCTGGGCTGGCATCCGTGGTCTATCAATGTCTGCATAATGATTGACCCTGACATTATGGCTTTCATTGTCTCCACTGAGAAGTCCGGTGAAATTCTGATAGGTCTACCTTTATATGTTACTTGGCCTTTTTCCTTTGCAGCTCTTAATATTCTTTCTTTACTCTGTATGTTTAGTGTTTTGATTATTATGTGGCAAGAGAACTTTTTTCTGGATCCAGTCTGTAAGCTTCTTGTATCTTCATAGGCATATCTTTCTTCAGGTAGGGAAAGTTTCTTCTATGATTTTGTTAAATAAATTTTCTGTGCCTTTGAGTTGACTTTCTTCTCCTTCTTCTATACCTATTATTCTAAGATTTGGCCTTTTTATGTTGTCCCATATTTCATGGATATTTTGGGTTAAGCTTTTGTTAGATTTAATGTTTTCTTTAACTGATGAGTCTATTTCCTCTATTTTATCTTCCGCACTTGAGATTCTAACTTCCATTTCTTGTATTCCGTTGTTCGTACTTGCATTTGTGGTTTCTGTTCTTTTCCTCATGGTTTCTGTTTCTATAATTCCTTCTGCTTGTGTTTTCTTTATTTTTTCTATCTCAGTTTTCAAGTCCTGAATAGTTTCTGTTATGTGTTTGAGTTCTTTTTCTTGGCTTTCTTTAAGTGATTTGCTGATCTTCCAATTTTTTGTTTGTTTTTTCTTCCATTTTTTAAGGTAATTTCTCAATTCATCTTTAATAATTTCAGATATTCTCTTGTGGTTATTTTTTTGATCATTTTCTTCTGGGTCATCCATATTTGGTTGTTCAGGTCTTACTTTTGTAGGGTCTTTGGGTTTCACTGGTATTGTGTTGCTCTTTGTGGTGTAGCTTGTGATCTTACCTTTTCTACTCATCTTTTCCTCTAATAGGTGTGGTTGGCGCTGTCTGAGATTCTGTTGAATAATCTTCTAGGTGCCAGTTGATCGAAAGCTAAGATGGTTTTTCTAGTGGTACAGTCAGTGTCACAGTTCTAGTTACCCCGTTGGTTATTCCTGTTCCTGGAGGTAGCTCAATGCTCCTGTGTTTTGGTCTGCTCCCTTGGAGTTCGCTGTCTCAAGCCTACTTTGGTCTAGGCTGCTGGCTTTGATCTGTTTCTGTAAATCTTGGTCTGGATCTCCTTTTGCAGAAGTCCCTGGCTTGGAGTTAGACCTGTTCAGGGGGAGATCGCTTGCTCTGGACCTGGTCACTGGGTCAATCCTGATCCACTCGTGTCCTGGGACAGGGTTTGCTCCTGGCTTCTGCTCCTGGTGGAGCCCGTTCTCTCCTTGTCCTAGGTAACTGGTTCAGTCCCACTCCGGTTCTGGTGGAGGTTGCGGAGTCTGAGTCAGATCCTTGGCTCAATCAGTGTCCCAGGACTGGGTTGGCTCCCAGGGCTGGATTTGCTCCTGGCTTCTGCTCCCAGTGGAGCTTGTTTCCTAGGCTCTCTCTGTCCTAGAAGTCTTGTTCAATTCCACTCCTGTGGAATTTGTTGCCCAAGGTGGAGTTCCTTGCCTCCAGGCAACTTTGGCTTAGGTTTCCAGCTTTGACCTGTGTCTGTAAGTCCTAGGCTGGGTTCCCTCCTGCAGTAGTCCCTGGGTTGGAGTTGGGCCTGGAAAGGTTTCTGGTTCTGGTCTACTGCCTGGGAGGTTCTAGGCTCAGGTGCGTCCGAAACGGCAGGGGGCAGGGGACCTGCTTGATTCCTCAGAGGTCTCAGACTTGCACTGGGACCCACAGGGGTTCCAGGTTCCTGCCTCTTCCCTTTGATGTCTCAAATCAATGCCCAACCTGCAGGGTACCTGGCTCAGGCCTACTCTCTCTGATGTCTCAGATTTGCGCCTGGCCCCATCGAGATCTCTGGTTCCTGCTTATTCCCTCGGAGGATCCAGCCTCACTCACGCCCAGGCTGACAGAGGTCCTAGACTCTCACCCAGACCTGCGGGCGTGTTGGCCTATGTCCACTCCCTTGAAGGTCCCAGATTCATGTCCAGACCCTCAGCAGTCTCTGGCTCTGGCTCACTTGCTCAGCAGTTACTCCCTTGTACCTCAGAGGTCCTTATTATTGGATATGAATATAAAGCCCAGAGAATGCCTGAACACCAAAGATGAGGTAGAAATGTGTTCTCAAGCTTGGAAGAATTGAAAAATGGAGACAGAACAAAAGCTATCTGTAAGATATCAAAGACATTTTGACAAAATGATTAAATAAACACAAAGTTATGAGTCAGAGCTGTGGAAGTGGCTCAGCAGTCATGAGCATGTGTTGCTCTTGAAGAGGACCCAGGTTTGATTCTGACACCCACATGGTGGCTCAAAACCAAGGGATCTGATGTTCTCTTCCACCCTCTTTGGGCATCAGACACACACTTGATACACATACATACTTTCATGCAAAACACTCATACACATAAAGTAAAATAAATCTAAAAATAAAAACCCCAACAAAACAAAACAAAAACTGAGCTACAATTTGTTATTATACATTTGAAAGACGGGTGCAGTATGACCTAATAATTCTCTGGATTTCCTCAGTGTCTGTTGTTATGTCCCCTTTTCATTTCTGATTTTGGTAATTTGGATGTTCTCTCTCTGCTTTTTTATTAGTTTAGATAAGGGTTTGTCTATCTTGTTGATTTTCTCAAAGAACCAGCTCTTTGTTTCATTGATTCTTTGCATTGTTTTCCTTGTTTCTATTTTATTGATGCAGCCCTCACTCCTGGGCTAGACTGCTTAGTTTTGTTCTAGAGCTTTCAGGTGGTTTATTAAGTCACTAGTGTGAGTTCTCCAGGTCCTTTATGTAGGCACTTAGTTCTATGAACTTTCGTTTTAGCACTGCTTTCATAGTGTCCCATAGGTTTGGTTACATTGTGCCTTCATTTTCATTGAATTTTAGGAAGTCTTAATTTCTTTCTTTATTTTTTCTTTGGCCCAGGGGTGATTCAATTGAGCACTGTTCAATTTCTATGCGTTTGTAGGCTTCCTGCAAGTAGTGTTGTTGTTAAATTCTAATTTTAAGTCATGTTGATCCTATAAGATACAGGGGGTTACTCCAGTATTTTTGTGTCTGTTGAGGTTTGCTTTGTTACCGAGTATATGGTCAATTTTAGAGAAGGTTCCATGAGGTGCTGAGAAGAAGTTATAATATGCTGTGGTTGAGTGGAATGTTCTATAGATGTCTGTTAAATCCATTTGAGATGACATCTATTAGTGCTCCTCTTAATGTCAATCACATAGGTTTGGGGTACATAGCTCAGTGGGCAAAATGCTTGTGCTGAAAACATGAGGATCTAGGTTTGGATCCCTAGAACCAATGAAAAAATCTGGGCATTGTTGAGTATGTATGTAATCCTAGCATTCTGAGGATCAAAGGAGACAGAAATATCTCTGGCACTAGCTGGTCAGTCATTCAAGCTAAACTGGCAAGGTTCAAGTTCAGTGAGATGCCCTGTCTCAAAAATCAGGTGGCGAGCCATTGAAGAAGATATCTGTCAAACTCTGGCACTTAAATACACACACACACACACACACACATACACACACACACACACACACACACACCACACTTGAAGAGACAGACACATAGATAGATAGATAGATAGATAGATAGATAGATAGATAGATAGATAGATAGACAGATAGGCAGAGAGATACAAAGAGAAAGAGAGAGGCACACACACACACAAAGATGTATAGACATGTACATGCATCCAAAATAAATTCTCCTATGAAATAATAGTTCAATTTTTAAAATAAGAATGTCCAGCTGTGGTATGATACCATTATCCCAAACAACAAACATCCAAATTTTGTCTATTAACCCAACAAAAACTAACTTTCCAGAGGATTCTAATTTTGTATCTTGTTTACTATTGCCCTTGAGAACTCGTAATACATATTCATATTTATTAACCCTTTGACATGTCCAGAATACACTTTCAAGTAAAAATCCTGGATCTAATATTAGATATAATTTTCTTTATTGATGGTAGAATAGAATTAGGGATAAAAAAGTTTGCAAAATGGAATGTCTATAGAGAAATTTCTTGTATTTGCATCCTTGCCCTTCAAGCAACTAACTTAGTATCTCTGAATATTTTGTTTTAGTTTATAAAGACTTAGAACTTTGAGTTCCATGTTAACTCCTTGTTTTACAACTTTACACTTGACATATGGAAAGAAATCCCCCTCAATCACACATATACCATTACTCATATCAGCTACTGAACACTGGACAATATAGTATTACAAAAACAAATAAATGAATAAGTGATACAGAACAAGAGAAAATTAATATAGTCTTCTAAAGAAAACTGCTCATTAAATGTTTTACATTTATTAACTTACTTGAAAACATTCATTATTTTTAATTGATTCATAACTATATATATGAATTCTACAAATTCACCTGGTAATATTATCTTAATACAGTGACTTCCACCATGGTTAAGAAAATATCAGAAACCAAGTCAAATCCCAGTTACTTGCAGTACCTTACTTAACTGTGCTGTAAGATTTGGAGAATAATCATGCTTGCCTTGTGAGTTTGCTACAGGGATTATATAAGCTAAAGTAAGTCCAGCATTTAAAACAAATCATAGCACATAGAAATATATTCACTTTCAGAAATATTCCTACTTCTCACCATTTTTTTTTCTTTCTGAATGTTTCAGCAGCATATCCGGACCTATGCTTCTTCTCTCAACTATGGGCTGCCTGCCCACTGTCAGCCTTTCTTGTCAACACTAGGCTCTAGCACAATAGCTCTTAACCTGTGGATCACAGCTCCTTTAGAGTGTGAATGACACTTCCACTGGGGTCGTATATCAGATATCCTGCATATCAGATATTTACACTGTGATTTGTAACAGTAGGAAATTACAGTTATGAAGTAGCAATGCAACTAATGTTATGGTTGGGGGTCACCACAACACGAGGAACTGTGTTAGAAAGGTTGAGAATAACTGCTCTAGCTAGCATTTACTGCCTCCCTTGAATGGCAGCATGAAAAAAGGGCACAAAAAAAAAGCAGAACCAGGGAAGTCCTGACTTATCCCTCAGTTTCTTTGTTACCAGCTTGTGCCCTTGGATAAAGTCCTTTCCTTTTCAGTATTCACAGTATTACTGTGATTGAAGTGAAAGATGAAATAATGTTTTGCACATTTGTAAGAGAGCAAAGAGGAGCCTATGTGGCCCACAACATCCAAAAGTTGAATTGTTTTATTGTCCAAAGTTCTTATCATTTGGGACTCTTTCCTAGACCTTTTGAGATCTGCTAAAGGTCCATTATCTCTTAATCTAACTTGCAAATTAGTTCTGATGGCTTTTTACTATAAATAAGCAAATTTGATGGTATTTCACTTATAAACAAGCAATTAAAGATACATAGGCCCTGAATTATTTTCTTCCCAAAGGTGTTTAATGTGATCTTACCTGAAAATGTGTTCTAGTGAGATCATCATGTTTGTAGAGGTAGGTGTGACTTAGTTTCTTTTCTTGCTGTTGTAGATAAAATACCCTGACAACTCAAGGGAAAAGGGTTTATTTTAGCTCATAGTTTGGTGATGCAGTCTGTCGTGGCATGGTAGTCAAAGTAACAGGAGCTTGAAGCACCTGGTCACATGACATCTACAGTGAGAAAACAGAGAAGAACAAATGCCAGTGCTCACTCAGCCCATTTTATACAGTCCAGGGTTCCAGCCAGGGAATGGCACTGCCTACACTGTGTAGTTCTTACATCATTTAAATAGCCTCCTATAAATATGTTCAAAGTCCCATCTGCTAGGTGATTCTATATTCTCACAATCTGACATGAACACTATCATAGGATCATAATATTATTTGGCCAATAGTCTTAATAAAAAGAGAATGTGTACCCAGAGACAGTTAAGCATCTGATCATCCCATGAAAACTGAATGCAAAGATGAAGTAAAAGCCAGGCAGTAAATCCAAATATATATGTATAAATAAGATACATATATATGCATATATGTGTGTATATATGTATACATATTAGGTGAAATCAGGGAGAAGCCATGTAACTGTCAAAGGAAACAAACTCTGGAACCTTACTATTATGCCACAGCTTAATGGTGATACACAGATTAATAGAAAGGAGTTAATTTAAGATGTAAGAGCTAGCTAGAAATATGCCTAAGCCATCAGATAAACAGCATTGTAATTCATATAGTTTCTGTGTGATTATTTGGGTTTGGGCATCTGGGAAATGAAATGTAATCTCCATTTATATTACTCTATTAAAACTTAGCCACATCTCACTCTGGTTGGCTTCATTTGATCTTAATCAGCAGGGGAAACAGAAAGTTCCTCAATTAGGAACTTGTATTTGTGAGATTTTTCTCTTTTCCTTTGAGTAGAAGAAGGGATCTTGATTTTTGTTTGTTTGATTTTTGTTTTTCAAGACAGGGTTTCTCTGTATAGCTTTAGAGCCTGCCCTGGAACTAGCTCTTGTAGATCAGGCTGGCCTTGAACTCACAGAGATCTGCCTGCCTCTGCCTCCCAAGTGCTGGGAATAAGGCTTGTGCCACCGCTACCATCACCTGGCTGAAGAAAGGATCTTGAATAAGGCTTTGTCTGCAATAGTTTTTCTTCAATAGGTGTTTTGTAGCTTGTATAACACATTGCATACACTTTGTCCAGAGATTGATTCCACTGGTCATGATGGTTAGGTGGATAAAAACCTTAAATCTTTCAGGTCAAGAGGATTTTCTGGGATTTTTATTTTCTGTGTGTATGAGGTGGACATCATTAAATTCTGCAGATCACAATCAATTATTTCAAACCAGTGAAAGGGTAATTTGTTCTTACACACTAAAGATGTTTTTAAAAAGAAACACATCTTATCTTTACTAGGTTAATTTGTGAAAGAAACAAGGAGTCTTTAAAAACTATATGTGAAAGTGGAGATGACCAGAGGGAGTGTATGTGTAGGGGTAGGGTGGGTGTAGGGGAGATGACCAGAGTTAGTGTATGTGTAGGGTAGGGTGGGTGTAGGGGAGATGACCAGAGGGAGTGTATGTGTAGGGGTAGGGTGGGTGTAGGGGGAGATGACCAGAGGGAGGGTATTGTAGGGTAAGGTGGGTGTAGGGTAGGTACTTGCCCCTGTTTCTCCTCCACTCTCTCATTTCTCCCATTCTCTCATATTTTATGGCACTATCAGTTGAAGATCATAATAAAACTAAAACAAAGACTTCACAAACCATAAAAATTAGCATATAAGGACAACTTCCTGGGGAGACACTGTCTGCAAGATCTGAGAACAGAAACACATTTACCACAACCCCATTTTCTTTTCAGTAAGTTCTCACCTCACCTGGCAATAGTTTAAGACTTCCAAGGACACATTGCTATAATGCTATCCTTCCTCAAAGAGTATATTTGCTATATTCCGTTGTAATTCCTGTCTCAAGGGGAGATAGTTTCTCTGAACTGTGACTTGCTTCCTCAGATTCACGACTCATGGCATAAGCTAAAGTGGCCATTTCCTACTTCCATGTCTTCTTCAAGTGTGAGAGTGGCCCTGGGGTTTTGACCTACTTGTTGCATGTAAGATACTTCAGCAACATGGCTGGCACATGGGAAGTTTTGTCAAGATTCTATCATGCCTGGGAAACAGTATAATTTTATTAATACAGCTTTTATCATACTTCATGTGTAAGTAGAAAATAAAGTGATGCAAAGGGTTTAAAAGAGTACCTGTTATGTCTGATATCTTTTTTATCAACTGGATTAATTTATTAAAACCTTAGTTTCCCCCCTATTGAAATTATAGAGACATTTTAAATTATTAGATGGGAGATGAAATTTAGGGACTGACTATTCCTGTCTAAGTTTTTTGTTTTGTTTTGTTTTTAAATTTATTTTTTAAAACAATATTTTCTCATTTTACATACCAATCCCAGTTCCCTCTCCCTTCCTCCCTTTCACTCCCTGCTCCATTTACTCCTCAGGGAGAGTAAGGCTTCCCATAGGGAGTCAACTGTTGAAGGAGGAACCTCTTGTTCTTCCCGGCTGCCAGGCTAGCTTAGACCAGAAATAACCACACAGAAACTGTATTAATTAAATCACTGCTTGGTCCATTAGCTCTAGCTTCTTATTGGCTAACTCTTACATATTAATTTATCCCATTTCTATTAATCTGTATATCATCACGAAGTCATGGCTTACCAGCCCACATCTATCTCCAGTGGCGGCTCCATGGCATCTCCTAACTCCGCCTTCCTCTTCCCATGCTATAGGCCAAGTCAGTTTTATTTATTCATTAACCAATAAAATCAAAATATAGACAGAAGGACCTCCCATACCAGTCAACAAAGTCAGACACATCACTTTGAGGCAGGATCAAGGCCCTTTCCACTATATCTAGTCTGAGCAAGGTATCCCTCCAAAGAGAATGGGCTCCAAAAATCCAGTTCAAGCACTAGAGATAAATCCTGGTCCCATTGCCAGTGGCCCCACAGTCTGCCCCAATCACATCACTGTCACCCACATTCAGAGGGCCTAGTTTGGTCCTATGTAGGTTCCCCTTGCTGGAGTCAGTGAGTTCCCACTAGCTCAGGTCAGCTGTCTCTGTGGGTTTCCCCATCATGATCTTGACCCCTTTGCTCATATTATTGCTTCTTCCTCTCTTGGACTGGTCTCCAGAAGCTTGGCCCAGTGCTAGCTGTGGATCTCTGCATCTGCTTTCATAAGTTGCTGGATGAAGTTTCTATAATGACAATTAAGGTAGTCACCAATCTGATTACATGAAAAGGCCAGTTTGGGTACCCTCTGCACTAATGCTTAGGGTCCTAGCTGGGGTCCACAACATCTGATATTTTTAGCTATATCCAAAGCTTAAGCATCTTGTCATCCATGGTCTCTCACCTAAATAATCACTGGCCTTATGGACTAATATCAACTGTTGAATCAGCGACTTTTCTTGTTCTGACAAAAACAATTAGTGACAAAAACAATTAGTGCAGGATTGATTTATTTTGACTAAAGGTTTGGGGCACAGTCCACTACAGTAGAGAAGTCATGGTGAGTGTGTGGGCACAGTCGGCTGTGGGAGAGATGTCATGGTGAGTGTGGTCAGCTCGTCATGTTCTGACATGACATTAGAAAGCTGAGAGAGGTGAGTGCTTGAACTCCATGCTCTCTCCTTTTTATACAGTCTGGGACCCTAGCCCATTGTGCCACTCACATTTAGGGCAAGCATCTACACCTAAAATCTAGAGAAACCCTTGGTATCCTAGGAGATTTTAGAGCTCATCACGTTGACAATCACGGTTACTCATCACAGCTGGTCTGGCCTCTGGTCTGTGATTTTAAAAACAAAGTGTTCTTCCAAAGCATCCTTCAATATCTATGGCAACAATTGTGGACATCTACTTAAGAGATTACTCATGATGACTTACTCAAGCATCATTTGTTTTCCTGATCATCGCACTGATTTACCCTCATAGATTTTAGAAGAATGAGATGTGGTAGACACCAGGAAGATCTTTTGTCCTTTGAAGAGAATTGGACCATAAAATTAAGTAACATCCAGTGGTTCCTATCAACCTTCACTTTGCTGCTACAGCACCAGTCATTGACAGGGGGAAATTACATCCATTCACTAGAATCTGCGCTGGCTGTTATCCAGATCAGACACTGCAAAGCTGTGCATTGTACTGCTTAAATGTAGAGGAAATTTCAGGGAATGTTTGACCAAGTTAGACATCTGGTTTTAGTTCCTCTGTCCAACACGATAATAAAATGACATAAATTTTACTTCCTTAAAAGATAACAATTGTAAGTATACTTTAAAGAGAAGTATGTAAAGCCATAGACCCATATGGAGCCAGTAATCTGTTGCTGTTTCATGGTGTGCACAGAGGATGTGGAGGGAGCTCCTGAGGGCCTGCCTGGTACACTGCTTTTGATCCTCACAGAAAAGAGACCTATGAGGAATTATTGTTTTATTTAATAACCAAATAGTAGGAACAAAAGGGCAACAATTTGAGTCACAATGACATTGCCTAATGTGCATTGTGAAATAGCACATTTTTTTCAGCATAAGGCTTTGAAATGGTGTATATTAAGCACATTGTGTGTCCTAATTTTTTTTTTCAGTTTTAAAAACCAGACTACCTCTGATGTTGAAATAATAGAGATGTGCTCATTTTGATAGCAAATCATTGGTTTCATTTGTTGAGTTGAAGGAACGTAGAGCCTATAGGGCAGCAGGATCTTGCTTTCTTACCTTCAGTCAAGGCCACATTCAACCTGTTCATCATGATATGCCATCACAACATTTATTTCTTTCCCAGAGATAGAAAGAAAAGCTCCCTGGCTTTCTATGTAGAGAAGTCAGGTCAAATAAACCAGCAATAACAAGCCTCCAGGAACCGAGCTGTGAGTATTGCCATTCCTAATGGTACTAGCTTACCTGACTCCCTCAGTTTTATTTGGTAGTATTTACATATAATAATTTTGTCATCCTTCAATGTACAGTTTTCTTAGCTGAACACTGAAATAGCCTTCTAGGGCACCCTAACAAGGTGCTGCAGACTGGATGTGTTAAATAATGGAAATGCATTATCTCACAGTTTCATGGTTGGTATTAATTTAAAAGAAGAAATTTAAGTAAGTAAGTTGTCAGTCATTTACTAAATTGTGATCATATTGGCTGAGGCCAACTACTGCAGACATGAGCATTTGGCCTTTCAGACTGGTTACTTTTGGCAGCTGTGAGCCAGAGTTTATACAGTCGTGGTCCTACTACTGCTGGTTTGTATTCTCTGTGACTCATCAACTGTGTTAAAGCATTTCCCTTAGAAGGGACTTAGCTATTTTTTATTTTGTTATTACAAATGATGCAAATATTTCAAACTGATATAAAAATATTTAAGTCAACAGACATATTTATCACATGTCAATAGATAGGTGGCTTTCTCATAACTGCAATTTAGTTTGTGCAGTTGTGAAACTTCACAGACAAGTGATTTTGAAACCGCTCCTTTCTAAGATATTCACTGATGAAAACTAAGCTTGATTTATTTTTAAAGTCATATTAAAATCTAGTAGGGTAATTCATGAGCAAGTAAAGTTAGAAAGTGCTCAGAGCAGCCATGACGCTGTTGATTGGCTAGGATCTGCCTGGTACTTTCTATGCAGTCCATATGTCACTAAAGGAAAGCTCTGACAGTTAAGAACTTTACAAAACCCCATTGAAAGAACATAAATACCCTTTTTTAAAGGTACAAAGTGAAATAGCTGCAGTAAGTGCCCAAACAAGAAGAGGATACTTGAAGTACAACAAGAGCTAGAGAAAAAGAGAAATGAGACCCAGATAAGAGATAAAAGGACTTTAAAGTACAAAAGGACAATTGGAGTGAAACAGTGTAAAGACTGGAGACAATGAAGGTATTTTTAAGAGTTAAAATTTAAAAATGCTTTCAAGTGCCCACTCGAGAGCCATTTTGAGCTCTGTGAGTTCTTAAGAAAATGGTAAAGTACAGGTTCTAACCTCAGAATGAATATTCAGAACAGCCTTTCCTAGAAATGGCCCCATAAACATGACTGGAACGGTGACAGTAGCCGTGAAGGTGTTGGTGTGCAAGAGGGGATATTTCACAGAGTCCCACCCTAAACTAGGAGCCACAAGTAAATAATGACTTCTGGGACAAGGGTGTCAGTCTCTTCCACTAATGCACCCCTTTATTGCTTGTCCAGTACAAAGTGGTTAGTCTGAAAGCCATATACACACAAATAACAAAAATAGACTCAATAGATTGTGTTTATATGTATTTGTGTGCACGCACACACATATGTGTAACAAAAATAATAAATGAAAAAGAGGTATGAATTTGAGAGTTGGGGGATTATTGGGAGGAGTTTGAGGGAAGAAAGGGAAGGGACAGTGATGTAATTCTATTTCAAATAAAAGCATGTTTAAGAAATTTGAAGCTGGGATATGGCTCAGTTAGTAAAGCAGCTATCATGCAAGGTAGGGTTGTAAGTTTAGATCCTAGCACCTATGTAAAAGATGAGCAAAGTAGAGGGTGTCTGTAGCCCTAGTGCTGGGGTCTGGATTGGGGCAGAGACAAGAACACTAAAGTTCACTGGTCAGAAAACTCATTGGGCTTTGGATTTAGTGAGAGACCTAGACTTACAAAACAAAACAAAACATACCATAATGGAAGAAAAACATAAAATGAAGTAGAAAACAGAACAAACTTGAGGTCAAGACCACATTCTCACATGCACAGAAAAATCACACACACACACATACACACAGCAAGCACACACACACACACACACACACACACACACACACACACAGATTTATTTACCCATATGACTAGGAAGTTTAGAGACAAAGCAAGCTTCAGGATAGGATGACATAGTAGCTGGGCAATATCTTAATGATCTGGTTTCTTTACTTTTGTTTTCTCTCCACTGCATCTTTCAGTGACTCAGATCTGTTTCAAGGATGTCTTTTTTCAACAGCTTATAATTATCTCAGCAGCTCCAAAAGCCTTATATTATTTTCTGTAGCTACTATAAAAATACCAGGCTTTTAGATTTATGGACCAACTTTAGTTTGTATGCATAAATCAATATCTCGGGTGAAGGTGATATGAATGTGATAATTGTATATTTTATCCAGCTTGCATCAGAATTTCTGAGTCAAGACTATTTCAAGTCAAATTTCAAATGTGATGTCGTACAGTAGAGGAAAAGCTGATTTCTGTCAATTAGATGAAGGAAGTCTTTGTTCTGGTACTTGGTTGACATTCAGAAAAAATTCCCTGTATAATCCTCACTGAGAGAACCAATCAAGAACACACATAACTCAATAAAAATATGGCAAGTCCTATAAAATTAGGTATGTGTGCAAAAGACATATGCTTACATAAAAAAATATTTTCTTTAATTTCATTGAAGAAAGCCCCATTCTTTTTGTGTTATTTCAATGCTTATGTAAAAATATTTTGCTTTAATTTCATTGAAAAATGCCTCCATGGTCTTTGTGTTATCTTAGCATTTTACTAATATTAGAGAAAATTTTGGAAACAGGAAAAATTATGACCATTATCTAGATACAAAAATGAATACAAGTTGAATGTTTTATTTATGTTATTAATGAGAAAATCACTGAAGTATTACAACTAATTTAAGGAGAGTCCAAAAGCAGAATTTTTTTAAAGGGGTGTCAAAGTGAATGTACAAAGGAAGGCAATAGCCAGAGAACTCAGGTGAGCCTGAAAAGACAGAATTTGCATGCATTCACATTATTTTATATTGCTATAAGTTATTCCAGTTTGCATAATTTTCAGAATAACCCCATAGAATCACAGTGGATGAGGGAGAAGGGTGAGGAACAGAAGAGCACCATTTTCTGCTGAAGCACACAATTGTGTTGTAGCTGTAACCATATCTTATGCATTCAGGTCAAATAAACACGGTCTATCAACTTCTGGAAAGACTATGAAGTATGCTGAATATCTTTTCTTGCTTTCCCAATAAAGATGTTGATTTTAAGTAAGTTTTTTGAATGAAGGTTTAACATTTTTTCCCACAAGACATAAATATCTTTATGATACAGTAATAAAAACAGCTTTATCACTTTAATCATTTTGTGTGCAAATATATTATATTTATTTATGTGTGTATGTGTGTAAATGAGTGTGTACATGCATGTGTTTGTGTATATGTATGTATATGCAGAAGCTAGAGGCCAATTTTGTATTTTTTATAATTTTCTGTAGGTGCTGTAAACTTTTTGTTTTGAACCAGAGTCTCCCATTGGATTGGAATTCACCAAGTTGGTTAGGCTGCCTGGCTAGTAAGACTTCAGGATATGCCTGTCCCCACTTTCTCTGAGCTGGGATTAAAAGTGGGTGCATATGTGGGTGCCACCATGCCCTTATTTTTGTCATTTTATTTTCAAATTTGGTTTGTGGGTTTTGAACACAGTGCTTTGAGCTTGCAAGGCAGGTGATTACTGACTAAGTCACTCACTTAGCTCTTGTTTGGTTTAGTTTTAAAATACCAATTTTTTGATGCTCTCCTGTTGCCAGAAGTTTCTGTCCCACCTAGTCCCATTCAGTCCAAAAGAAACACATAGAGGTCTACATTAATTAAAAACTAGTTGGCCTAGTAACTCAGGCTTTCTTATTAACTAACTCTTAAACATTACATTAACCCATAATTCTTATCTGTGTTAGCCACGTGGCTTGGTACTTTTTATCAGTGAAGCAGTCTCATCTTGCATCCTCTGCATCTGGGTGACAACTGCAGACTGAGACTTTCCTCTTCCCAGAATTCTTCTGTTCTGGTTTCCCTGCCTATACTTCCTGCCAATCAGAATTTTATTAAACCAATACAAGTGACAAATCTTTACAGGGTACAAGACTATTGTCCCACAGCACTCCCCCCACCTTTTTTTTTCAAAACAAGAACTCTGAATTTAATCTCCTTTGTTTAGCTTTTTTCCTGACTATTATCTGTTACAACTTGTAACCAATACTCTAAAGAAAGAAAAACATCCAAAATCCAATTTTTATGAATGTGGGCATAGTTTTCTAGGCTATTTTCTGCTCATTGGGGGTGCTGATGATCTTATAGGTACCTAAAGAAAATTTAGGATTATAGTTAAGTCCTGGATAGAATATTCTGTGAGGCTTGATTATCTCAACCAGCAGTCTTGAGGCTGTTCTTGAT
This sequence comes from Ondatra zibethicus, assembly GCA_004026605.1. Taxonomy (NCBI): domain Eukaryota; kingdom Metazoa; phylum Chordata; class Mammalia; order Rodentia; family Cricetidae; genus Ondatra; species Ondatra zibethicus. The sequence goes on from PVIU01028955.1 coordinate 15,824, forward strand.
ATAGAACTAAGAGGAAACTCCAACAGAGGTCCTCTGAAATGTTGGATCATCTAGGCCATCTGTTCCTATCAGAGATTTTTCAGGGGGTCTTCGTCCATCAAGCCTGATTTTTCTTAACCCAGATTGAATCCACCACCTCCCATTTCCAGTAGAAACAAAAGAAAAACCTCTTCTTCAAAGTAACATGTCTTTTGGCTTAAATTTTGAAGTCAAAACATTTTCAAAATATATATGTTGTATATACAGCACTTGTAATCAAATGTCTTTTAGATGTTTTACTTCTTCAGCCACTAAAGTAGTCAAATACAACACAATAACATACAGTATCCAGATTCTCTATGCATTATCCATCTTTACATGGCTTTATTTTAAACTCTATTTCTTTTATTTTATTCACAGTTTTTTTGAGACAGGGTTTCTCTGTCTATCTTTGGCTTTCCTGGAGCGTACTCTGCAGACCAGGCTGTTCTTGAACTCACAGAGATCCACATGCCTTTGTCTCCCAAGTGGTGGGATTACAGGTGTGTGCCACCACACCCAGTGATTCTCTATTCTTTCTTTTTTTTTAAAGTACAAATTGATTGATTATTGATTGGAAGTGTGCTGAAGGCCTCAGAATTTCATAAAAAATATCATGTCAATAGCAAAGGTTTAAAGAAAGAATTTCTTATTACATGGCAACAAGCTAAGGAGATTATAAAGAGATGTCCTACTTGCTCTTTCTATAACCAAATGCCATTACCTGCAGGAACTAACCCAAAGGGTACTCAAAGGAATGAAATCTAGCAGATGGATGTGTTCCACTTTACAGAATTTGGAAAATTAAACTATATATACTACACTGTAGCATGAGGGCTGGCTTATTGGGGTTTCTGTCCCACCCAATCCCCCAGCCGTTTAGTCCCAGAGAAAAACACACAGAGAGTCTATATTAATGATAAACTGATTGGCCCATTAGCTCAGGCTTCTTATTAGCTCTTGTAGCTTATATTAACCCATTATCCTTATCTATGTTAGCCACATTGTTCAGTACCTTTCTCAGCAGGGCAGGTCATATCCTGCTTCTTCTGTGGTCTGGAGAGGAGTGCCAAGAGAGCTTCCTGCTTCCCAGAATTCTTCTGGTCTAATAGCCCTGCCTCTACTTCCTGTCTGGTTGACCCACCTATACATCCTCGCTAATGGCCAATCAGCGTTTATTTAAATCATGATTGACAGAATGCAGACAATTCTCCTGCACCACTACACCCTTGACACTTCTTCAGGTTTTCAATGGGCAATTGCCCTGAGCTCAGAAAAGGCTGATTCAGTGAAAAAAATCACTCATTTATTAGAAGCTATGGCCATCATGCATATAACTGCACAAATAAAGACAGACAATAGTCCAGCATATGTGTCTAAGAAAATGAAACAGTTTTTTGCTTGTTATAATATAAAGCATATTACAGGTATACCAAACAATCCTACACTTCAGGCAATTAGAGAAAAATCACATCAAACTATAAAGGGCATGCTTAACAAACACAAAGGGATGGAAAATATTCCCAGAAATAGATTGAATAATGCTTCATTAACTTTGAATTTTCCTAACACTAATGAGAAAGGATCAATGGCAGCAGGGAGACATTGGATAATAGAAAAACTTCTAAATTAAATCAGGTGGTGTATTTCAAGGATATGTTGACCTCACAATGGATACCACAAGATGTGCTATGTTGGGGAAGGGATTTTGCTCTTGTTTCCACAGAGGGTGAGAACCTGTGGATTTCTTTCAGACTAATGTGGTTTGATGGAACAAGAACCCCTGAAAGGTCACCGTGAACATCCCTCAAAAAAATTACTTCACCCAACAAAAAGCAGGAAGCAGTTTGGAGAGAACTATGCCTAAATTCCCAAATATTGTTTATAAATGTTTGTTTACATTTAAAGGGGGATAGGTTATAGAGATTTTCCTTGGTATGAATCTTGGTTTATTGATACAAATTTAAGGTCAATTTTGTTATATATATATATAATATTTCTGCTCTTGATTAATGTATTGTGTTTGTGCAGCTCATTTTAAGATATAATGTATAATTAAGAAATACGGGTTAATAGATAGTCATCTATAAGAGTCAAGCTTGTAGTTATATTAGTTAGGTTTTCTAGATATACAGAGATATATTTCAGTTAGGTAGATATTCTCTAACTCTTTCAGAGACCTTCAGAATATGGCATTTAAAATGTTTTAAGAACTTAGAAGTTTCATGACAATGAGACACATCTGCTCCTGGCAGTACCAATTACTTCAAGAGGAAGATGGGCATCAAAGAGGCTCCTCATGGAGTTTGTTACCCATTTGGGCAAGAAACTGCTCTTGCCTGGACTGCTTGATGATATGCTGTATGATTGCCAAACTTGCTTAAAGGTGAGATTGTCCTTTTGGGTTTCTGCTTCATGAAAGAGTCTG
>PVIU01028956.1:0-18235 GCA_004026605.1 Ondatra zibethicus
ATCCAATAAAGAAATGGAGTACAGATCTAAACAGAGAACTCTCAACAGAGGAATCTAAAATGGCTGAAAGACACTTAAGGAGATGTTCAACTTGCTTAGTCAACAGAGAAATGCAAATCAAAACAACTCTGAGATTCCATCTCACACCTGTAAGAATGGCCAAGATCAAAAACACTGATGACAACTTATGCTGGAGAGGATGTGGGGAAAAGGGAACACTTCTGCATTGCTGGTGGGAATGCAAGCTGGTCCAACCCCTATGGATGTCAGTGTGGCGATTTCTCAGAAAATTAGGAAACAACCTTTCTCAAGACCCAGTAATACCACTTTTGGGTATATATCCAAAGGATGCTCAATTGTGCCACAAGAACATGTGCTCAACTATGTTTATAGCAGCTTTCTTTGTCATAGCCGGAACCTGGAAACAACCTAAATGCCCCTCCACCAAAGAATGGATAAGGAAAATGTGGTACATTTACATAATGGAGTAGTACACAGCAGAAAAAAATAACGACATCTTGAATTTTGCAGGAAAATGGATGGAGCTAGAAAACATCATTTTGAGTGAGGTGACCCAAACAACACATAAAGACAATTATCACATGTACTCACTCATAGGTAGTTTTTAAACATAAAGCAATGAAAGCCAGCCTACAATCCACAATCCCAGAGAACTTAGATGACAATGAGTACACTAAGAGAGATTTACATAGATCTAACCTACATGGGAAGTATAAAAAGACAAGATCTCCTGAGTAAATTGGGAGCATGGGGACCTTGGCAGAGAGTTGAAGGGGGGAGGGGAGAGGCATGGAGGGGAGCAGAGAAAAATGTAGAGCTCAATAAAAATCAACAAAAAAAGAAATTCATGGTTGGTTTGGTATGGTGGTGTATACCTTTAATCCTCACACTTGGGACGCAGAAGCCTACATCAAGAGACCCTTTCTCAAAAAAGAAAAATAGAATAAAAGTAGAGAAAATGGTTCCAACAAGTCCATGTTCATAAAATATAGGAACTTAGGGTAAAGGAAACTTTCAATTTCATGATTCTTATAAATTTTTTATTATTGCCACCTATCTCCCCTGTATTGGCTATAATAGAAAATGAACCTTCTGACCTGCATTCTTGGTTTAATTCTTGTCCTGAAAGATAAAGATATTTACTTTAATAGTTGAGAATTGAAAGAATAGAAGGAAGAGAGGAAGGAGGGAAGGAGAGTGTGTTACAGGGATAGAGAGTGAGAGGAAGGGTGGGAGGGAGGAAGGAAGGGCATTTAGGAAAGATATCCAAATACAGGTATAGGTGTCTCACTATTTTCTTTGCTCGGGCTGTACATATGTATATGTATATGTATATATGTATATATGATTCTATGCCTTTGTATATTACTTTACTTAATGTAGTTTACAAGTTTGAAAGTTAAGCCTGAGACTCATGAAGAGAAAAGACCCAATTCATAATTGTTCAATAAAAGCTGTATTTTAGGTGTCCTGAGGACTGATCAGCAGGTTGTCTTACCCTGTATCAGGAATTTAGAGAGCAGCCCCTGCTGGCCTCTTGAAGTCCCTTTTATAGGAGAGAAAAGGTGTTCACAGGAGTGAGATAGTTGGCTGTTATACATTGTTACAAAAATATAATTAAAGGGACGGAACAAGGGTAAGGATATCATGTGAATGGGGTTTATATCAGGTAAAAGAAACAAGAAATTATTCATAATTACAAATAGAAATCTTAACTTGCAAGGACTTATCAGCCAATAAACAGGAACTTCTTCAACTACAAATAGAAATCTTAACCTGCACAGGACAAATGGAATCTTCTTACAAATATACAAATAGAAACTTTAACTTTCAAGGACTTAATATAGGACAAACAGGAACTTAATGGTCTTAACTGCAAACAGAAACCTTAACCTGCAAGGTATATTTTTCTTGTTGTGGTCACCCATTTACTTGTAAGGTTAATTGTTCCTGTTTTGGTCTTACATTAAGGACTAAATTCGTTTTTGGAACAAAGTTGTAAAGTTTATTTATGGGGAAGGTGGCAGTTTAAATGTAATTGGCATCCATAAACTCATAGGGAGCGGCACTATTAGGAGATGTGGCCTTGTTGGAGGAAGTGCGTCACTGTGGTAATAGGCTTTGAGGCCAACAGGATGTGGTCTGTGACACTAGGTGGTATCTTGATCATAGGAGACCGTAAAGCCCGCCCTCACTGTGATGTCCTTCTTCTAACAGTGCCACACCTCCTAATAGTGCCGCTCCCTATGAGATTATTAGGGCCAATTACATTCAAACTCCCACAGTGGGTGAGGACAGATGAACTAAGTTCAGGGCCTTGTTCATGACAGACACGTGTTGTTCTACTATTGAGCTGCATTTCCAGTCTGCCCTTACCTTTTTCTTTTTAAATTCTTTTTATAGATTTATTTATTTTTCAGGGTATGGTTTTGGCTTTTGTATCCCAAGGTTTATATCAAAGAACTACTAGAGGCAGTAGTGTTGCAAAGTAAAATCTTTATCATGGTGCTGGGCCTATTCACTCGGCACTAAAATAGGATAACAGTCATGATATTGGATACACAGACAATGTATAGGGATACGGAGATGTTGGATTCAACCATAGGTCAACCAATCAGAACAGACAAAATGTCCACAAAAATCACAAAAGCAGGACTGCATGTTTACAGAAGAATTTAACCAAGGGTCAGCTAACTGGAACAGGCAAAACATTTACAATCTTAAGATTAGGACACATTTGGTGTCCTTTGTTAATCATCATTGTGATAGGTTTTTCAACCTCATTCTTTACCAGTTCTAAGGTTACAACCTCACTGTGACAGGCTTTAACAATCCCATATTTTACAATCCCTAAGGCAAAAGTTTTATCTCAACTACTACTCTAGTACCACATCTGCCTGTATGACATCATACTCCCCATCTCGGTGATAATAGACTGAATATCTGAAACAATAAGCAAGCCACTACAATTAAATGTTTTTCTTTATAAATGCTGCGTGGTCATGGTGTCTCTTCACAACAATAAAAACCCTGAGACAGAAGTTGGTTCCGGGAAGTAGGGTATTGCTGTGATAGGCATGACCATGCTTTTGTTTGAAGGAATATGGTCTTTGGGAGTTTGTGTTAGGAAAGCAGTGGAATGCTTTAAGCACTGCTTAATGAGCTATACATACTAGTAGGAGCATAGAAGACAGTGGTGCTAAGAGTTTTTTTGAAATTCCAGGGAAGGCAAAGACTGGCAGCTCTCTGAATTTGAGGACAGCCTGGTCTAGAGATCCAGTTTCAGGACAGCCAAACTTACTTAGTAAAGGACAGAACACTGGTGAAGATGTAATTGAATGGTGTTACAGCCCCAGCAAGCATAAGAACTTTGCAGCTTTGGCCACGTGGTTCTAGATTTAGAGTTAAGGATAGATGAAAGGAGTTACAAAATAAAGCTACTAAGTCCAGGCAGTCCTGAATGGAAGCCTAGCAGAGAGGCCATTGAATCAAGTTGTGAAGTTGGAGCATGAATTGTCTTGGAGAACCCAAGATGTTATAGATGCCAGAGTCATGGGATACTTGATGAGGAAACCTGCTAACAGGGAGTAGAGAAAGCCCATGAGAAAGAAGTGTATTGGAGTGAGTAAATCTGAAAGGAGTTGGAAATCTGGAGTGTTTTGAAACCAAATTCAGAGTTTGGAGTTCCTCCAGCTGGTTTTCAGTCTTGATTTGGTCCAATATTTCTTCCCTATGCTCTCTTCCCTACATTTTGCAATGGTAATGTATATTCTGTGCCATCATATGTTAGAAGTATGTGATCTGATTTTTTTATTTTTATTTTTACAGGTGACTACAGTTAAGAGATTGCATGAGTCTCAGAAGAGACTTTCAACTTTGAACTTTAAAATATTTTTGAGACTGTGATAGACTATGGGGTCTTTTGAGGTTAGACTAAATGTATTGCTTTATGATGTTACAAGTTTATGGGGGCCAGACAGTGAAATGTGATAGTTTGAATATAATTGACCCACTAATCTCATAGGCACTTTTAGGAGGTGTGGTTTGTTGGAGTGGGTATGGCTGTGTTGGAGGAAGTGGGTCACTGTGAGGGCAGGCTTTGAGATTTCCTATTCTCAGGACACTGCTGAATGTCTCAATCAACTTCCTGTTGTCCATTTTCTTTCAAAACACCTCAGATATCACTTAAAGCATGATATTATACTGTTGTGTGATATTTGATCTCACTATGAACCCTGAGATTATGTTATTTAAATAAAATCAACCATAGGTCAAGAGGTGGAACAAGCAACCAGTTGACAGGAAGCAACCATAGAGAGTGGAAGTCAGGAGGATGGAGAGAGAGAGGTACAGAAAGTAGAAGGGTAGAAGATCTGGACCTGTGTCTGATGATTTGTTAGAGCATATTCTGCAGGACACAGAAGAAAGCAACTGATGGACTTTGCCATTACAAGGCAGAACAGATCTTCAAATGTCCTGCATTATGGAAAAGTCTGCTGGACACTATGGGCCTGTAGGCTGAAGATGGATGCCCCAACATTACAGAAGAACTGTGGGTGACTGTCCAGGCAGCAAGATGTCTCTGTCAATTCTAGAGTTTTGGAAGTTGCTTACAATGCTCTTCCTATTTACTTAGGTAATATTACATCCTTCTGGAATCTTTGATGGAGTCGAAGAATTGATAGTTATAGTTTTCTTTAGTTATGATAAAAGATAAAGTAGATATAACTATTGTAAATATAATTCTAGCTTAATACCTGTTTTGTTATATGTAATTTTACTATGGTAAAGTTAAAACCTTCCTTTTTATTTAAACAGAATAAAAGGGGAGGTGATATGGGATTCCCCTATGTATGCTGTGGTTACCATTAATGAATAAAGAAAACTGGCTTGGCCTGACAGGGTAGAACAGAGCTAGGTGGGGAAAACTAAACTGAATGCTGGGAGAAGAAGGTGGAGTCAGAGAGAATCCATGGAGCTTGTGCCAGAGATAGATACATTAAAACCTTGCCAGTAGGCCGTGAGCCTCATGATAAAATACAAAATAATGGAGATGGGTTAATTCTAGATGCAATAGCTAGCTAGCAATATGCTTAAGTAATTGGCCAAGCAGTGATTTAATTAATACAGTTTCTGTGTGGTTATTTCGGGAGTCTGGGCAGCCAGGGAGTGAAACAAGCAGTCTCCCTACCACACTTACTACTCTTCCAGAGGATAGTTCAGATGCCAGTTTCCAAGTCATATGACTTACAACTACCTACAATTTCTGCTTAAGTATCTAATGTCCTCTTCTGGCTTTAATGGACACCCACATGTGCATGAGTGCACAGTCATATACATATACATACACACACACACACACAATAATAAAATAAATCTTTAAAAAAAAAAGGTCTGGGTAATAACATTTTCTTCCAAGAGTGACATCCTGAGTTTGATTCCTGTAACTTACACAGTAGATGGAGAGTACTGAGTACTGATTCCACATGTGTTTTGTGGCATGTGCATGCACATGTACACACACACACACACACACATACACACACACACACACACACACAAATGTAAAAAACAAAACAAAAAGAACAAAGTTGGGATTTTCACAATACTTGATTTTGAAAGCCATAGTACCCAAAACAGTATTTGTTGTAGGGGACCTACCAGAGAAGGCTACTTGGACATAGAAAGTCTTTATTTCCAGCTGGTGACTACACTGGGTGTTCAGGATCCAGGTGTAGCACTGAGTCTTTCTCAGGATAACATACTTCGATTAACAAAAACAGCCAGAAGTAGAACTACAGAAGTCAAAAAGCAAGGTTAGCATTCAGAATGGTTAGCATTCAGAATGAGAGAAAATGTTTACAAACTATTAATCTAAGAGAGGATAATATTTAGAATATGTCAGGAACTCGAAAAACAACAACAACAAGATAAATAATCCAATTTAAAATGGATAAATGATCAAGATAGATACCTCTTAAAAACAGAAATACAGATATGGGAAAATATTCAATACCATTAGACATCAAAGAAATACAAATGAAAACCACAATGGGTACAGTAACAGAACACATGCTTAGCAAGTGTAGGGATCTAGGTTAGTTCCTAACACTAGTGAGAAAACCACTAGTGAGTTCCAAACTACAGTGAGATACCATCTCACCCAGCATAATGGCTGTTACTAGGACAAAAACAAAAGCTTGTTGGTGAGGATGTTGATAAAATGAAATTCTCATACCTTGTTGATGTAAATAGTAATTATCATAGCCATTGCAGAGAACAGTATGGAGATTACTCAGACGTTATCTCACCTCCCCATACTGTTACTTCTGCTTACTTCTCCCCATACTTATTTTTGTCTCTATGATACCTTTCATTAAATATATGTCTATATCAATAATGTTTAAGCTTTCCACAATAAACAATACATCTTCCTACAGTAATCTTTGAATTTTCCAAGAAGAAGATGTGGCCCCACAACAATGATTCCACCTGGTTGATTTGGTGTCATTATACTGAAAACACCACTTTAAGATCAATTTTGTATGATAAGCTGTTCAAGAGGATTCCAACTTGGCTAACTGAGATGGTGTACCTTCTTACAATGTTCTGGCCAGAACTTCAAATAAGAACTTCAGAAAAACCCAACTGACTACTCAGAGACTATCTGCAATTGTAGCAGACAATAATCTTGAAATTTAACTGTTGCAGGCAGTCGCTTGTTTGGTCCTGGCTAGCTAGACTCAAAATAACCACACAGAAACTGTATTAATTAAATCACTGCTTGGCCCATTAGCTCTAGCTTCTTATTAGCTAACTCTTATATTAATTTAACCCATTTCTATTAATCTGTGTATCACCATGTGGCAGTGGCTTACCAGGTAAAATTCCCAGTGTCTGTCTCTGGAGGCTCCATGGTGTTTCTCCCTCTGCCTTCTTTCTCCCAGCATTCAGCCTATCTTTCCCCGCCTACCTGAGTTCTGCCCTATCAACAGGCCAAGGCAGTTTCTTTATTCATTTACCAAGAAAAGCACCACAGAGAGGGGATTTCCACATCATTTAACCATCATTTTAGTTTTTACAGGATCCCATAGAAATAATATCACCCCCATGACAACTGGAAGAAATTCTAAAAGACAACATCCCCTCTCCCAACAAAGTTTGTTCCTAGGGTTAGAGCCATCTATTAGGGGTTGGTTATAAGTGGTGTAGTGTTGAGGGTAAAAATTGAGTAAGCTCAAAGATCTCTTTAAAAGAAGGGGGAGGGTTGGATGGAATAATAGGTAATTAGTGTGAGCTTACTCACACTAATAATAGTGAGTAATGTTGACTGAGGTTTTCTGTCCTGCTTGTTCCCGCAGTCATTAAGTCCCAAAGACATCATACAGAGGTCTACATTAATCATAAACTGATTGGGCCATTAGCTCAGGCTTCTTATTAACTCTTATAACTTACATTAGCCCATTATTCTTATCTGTGTTAGCCACATGGCTCCTTACCTTTTTCAGCATTGTAGTCATCTTGCTTCTTGGGTGTCTGGACAGGACTGCAGAGGGAGATTCCCTCTTCCCAGAATCCTTCCTGTTCTCATTGCCCATCTCTACTTCCTGTGTGGTTGTCCCACCTATACTTCCTGCCTGGGCTACTGGCCAATCAGCGTTCATTTAAAACATAATTGACAGAATATAGACAATTGTCCTGCACCAGAGTAATAGTGAAATATTTGAGAGCTATTATTTATAGACAATTTACATTGGCATAGATTCTTTTATATTGGTACAAATTCAAATTCTATTTGTTATATTAAATAAGTTTTTATTTCTGTTTACAATATCTATGCAACTATGCAAAGTTATTTTTACATATTTTATGCATGCATGTTTCTACCTCTGCTTTAGATATTTTGTATATTGGTGCAGTGTTAGGATATAATTATCATTTTGCTCTATACATTTCTACCTCTGATCAAGATACTTATATATTGTTTACATTTTGAGGTCATTGTCCTCATTTACTGCACATTTGTTTAAAGATTATTTAATATTCTAATATGAAACCTTTGTCTTTAAGCTGTATAGGTCAATAGTCATCCATGTTTGTCATACTTATAGTTAGATTAATCAGGTTCTTTAGATGCATAGAGATTGTATTCCACATAGATAGGTAATCTTCAACCACTTCAAAGAACTGTAGAAATAGCATTTAAATAACTTAGGGTTCTGTTGACATGAGACACAATTGCTCCTGACAACACCAATCTATTCCCAAGAAAATGTTGGGCACCAAAGACACTTCACTTGAAGCTTGTTATCTTTTTGGCAAAACTTGCCTTTGAGCAAAGAACTGCCCCTGCTTCAACCACTGACAAAATGCATGGTGTCCAGAATGGACAAGCAGACTCCAAAAAAAAAAAAAAAGAAAAAAAGAAAAAAAAAAGTCTGTCAGTTACTCTAGTCCTTAGCCAAAGTTGGTTGCCCTAACTTTGCAAATAAGACTTTGGGTGATTGCTCAGGTAGCAGGTTGTCTCTGTCATTTTTGCACCTTTTGGAAGTTGCTTGATTGAACTTCCTAATTACTCAAGTAATATTATTTCCCTTCTTAGGTCTTTCTGGGGTTAAAGACTAGATAGTCATAGTTACTTTTCTCTCATGACTTAGCCAAGTCATTTCTAATATAAGACTTAGACTCCTTAGGATAAAATAACTATTAAAACATTTTATCATGTGTTTCTTGCTTAATATTGTTCATGCTGGTTGTAATTCTAATTTTTATTCTTGATATTTGTTCTTATTGTATAGAGTTTTGTATTACACTTAAAACTTTCTTATTTAGACAAAAGAGGGAGGTGCTGTGGAGACTCCTTCAGTCAACAGCCTTTAAGATACTGGCTCACTTTGGGCACGCTCTCATGTATGATAAATACAAACGTAAAAGCATGTGTGGGTCCCTTGACTACTGGATTTGATTCCAGTTCCCCTGAGCATGCAGAGTACTGTGAATCATTACACTTTTTGTGAATTTACTCCTTAATAAATAAACCTTTTTTAAATACTCCATTCCATGCTATTGTGAAACTCTTCTGTACCACAGCATTGTATATCACATAGTTGCAGTTTTTGACTTTAAAAGCTTGAGCAAATTGGAGGTTGTGCTTCTCCCCACTACTCTGTATGGGATAGCCCTGCTGGTGGAGAACAAAGGCTCCATAATATTTGACTTATTCAGACCTCTCAGGTGGTTTCTCTTTGGGTATCCCATAACAGTGAAAGAAGTCAGATCCCCCAAAGAAAAAGTTTTATGTTTGTTTGTTTTATGGATATAAGCTTTTCAAAAGTGAATTTGGATGTGGAATAGTGATTTCTTAAGGTGGGAAAGATCTAAAGGGGATTAGAGAAAGGGGCTGACTATTGTCTACTCAATATTCTATAGCACAGTGAGTGATGTGATTTCTGTTACCAGACTGATTTTTGGCTTCTTACCCCCATAGGAGGCCAATTATGTCAAAAGACAGAATGTTGAGGCAAGGAAAGTGATTTTATTCAGAAAAGACTGGGTCAGTGAGATGGTCCAGGCCGGATGACTTAAGTATAATCCCATAAACCCACATAGTAGAAGGAGAGAACCTATAAGAGCCAAAGTTAACCTCTGAGCCCCATCTGCCTAAGGACAGATGACTTCCTGGAATGTTGGGGGCCGTGGTTCTCAGTAATTAACAAGCCATGTGTTTTTGCTTCCCTAAACAAGTTTGCACCGGAAGTTCTTGATTGGATGTAGGCAGGAGTTGCTTAGGCAGGAAATAGTTCTGGATGTATGTTTGCCCTTGATTTAACTTGATGGGAAATGCAGTGATCTTGTGGTTTTGCCTTTTTAAGCCTCTGCAAAACATGACTAGTGGCCATTTCCTGGGATCCCAGGTGTGAATCTGGCCAGAAGTCCATCATCCTGGTCAGTATTTAATTAAAACTTCCTTCAAATTGGCCTCAAAATTGTGGATTTGGTCTTTCTCGATTTTCAGGATTAACAGACCAACTCCTGCAAGTTGTCCTCTGGCATTCACACTAATTTTTTTCTTTTAAAATTTTATTATTTTATGTGTATGGGTGTTTACTTGTATGCATGTCTGTGTACCATGTTTGAGTCAGAGACCCTGTAAGTCAAGTCACAGATATCTGTGCTGTGAATCAAGCCCGAGTCCTCTGGAAGAGTAGCCAGTGCTCTCCACCACTATCCCTTTGGTCTCTGACAATCCACACTATTGCTACCTGCAAGCCCTCAAGTGTTGGGATTATAGGCATGTGCCACCATGACCTCCTTACAAAGCCTGTCTTGCAGGAAGGTTGATTTGAGGGTTTGAGATAGTTTATGGGTGTTTCCAGGCTGGTATAGGCTTCTTTAAAATGAGGGTCATGAGATCACACTAATGATCCACAATGGATCCTTGTTACCTAGTCTCAAAACACTGCAGTTATGTAAATCTCAAGAAATGTAATTTTGGGGGGCTATTCTTATGACTAGTTATGCGTTACAGTAGACTTAAGTTGCATGAGACTCTGCTGCTTGTCCTTACATTCCACACTTGCTAAAATCGCTGGAGTAAAGTAGCGTTAGTTTGTAATGAACTATGATACAAATGAGAGCGCAGGCCTGTGAGCTTTGCTTTCTCTGTATCAGGGAACATGTCATTTTTTTCCTCAAAAAAAAAACCAAGCCTTTATTATTTGAAGTAATTTCAATAATAAATTCAAATAAAAATACAGAGTATTTGTAACAAATAGTATTGGAGCTGGAGAGATGGCTCAGGGGTTAAGAGCACAGGTTGCTCTTCCAGGGGACCCAGGTTGATTCCCAGCACCCACATGATGGCTCACAACTATCTCTAACACCAGTTCCAGGCCATCTTATCTCTTCTGCCTTTTCCAGGCACCAGGCCTGCAAATGGTACAAAGATATACATGCACACAAAACACCCATACACATAATATGAAATTAATAATAATAATTTAATAAAAATACTGGCACTGTTATGTATCTAACCAAATCTTTGTCAGAGAGATTATCACTGCTTTTAATGTTCTTACTAATAATGAGGAATTGAATTTCAAAGATAATCTTATTTGGTTGAATTATTTTGAGATCAGGTGGACAATAAGGACTCCCGGCACAGTTATTTTCTTATCGTGTGCATACACTGCACACACGCACACTCTCTCACACACACTGTATTCATAGGGCATCTCTGGTTAGAAAACATGTGTTGGGTGTGGTTCACGCCTTTAATCTCAGCACAGGGCAGGCAGAGGCAGCAGGATGTGGGTGAGTTCCTAGGCCAGCCTGGGAAATTAAGCGAGTTCCAGGATAACCAAGGCTATTATATAGAGAAACGCCATCTGGGGTGGGGTAAGGACTTAAAGACTTCTAGTAAACAATATCTCACTTTCACAGATTTTGCCTCATCTGCAAAGCATAAGGAGTTAAATATAAGAAAAGGTAAGTGGTATTGGGAACCTTATGATTATAGCGTTCACTTCAGCCCTGGGAAACAAGATTTCACCCGTGGGAAGCAGCGGGTGTTATAACTGCTCGAGTGGGAAAGAGGTTAAAAAATGAGCTTGTTTAGACTGAGACGCTCTCTAAATTGTTTTTTGTGTAAATAGAAATATCCTGCGATGCTGACACATTATTAAGGCAACCAGACAGCTGAACTTGGGACGAAGAAGCAATCAAATAAAGCTGTTCTGATTATCTGTTGTATTAAAAAGTGCTATCTATTGCTGAACAAATTCCTCCAAAATTTTTTAAATGGAAACATCATTCGTTTTATGACTATATTACAGCGCAGGGGCTGAAATTTCTTACCAATGCTCTATGCATTCAAAGTTGCAGTTGCGCATTATGGACGGAAGGCGGCGACAGATTTCCCTTTGAAATTTATGAGCTAACACTCGTGAAAGTAAAAACTTCATAAGTCAAAAAGCCTGGATATAGAAAAAAAAATATGTAAGATGCCTTAGAAGGCAGGGTTCCTGACAGGATTCACAAAACAGTATCAAGACACATACTGACGTGCTGGGGCCAGGCGTAGGGGCCCCGCCTTTAATCCCAGCACTCGAAACGCAGAGGCAAGAGGATCTGATGGCAATCCTTGAACTAATAGCTAATAACTAATTAAATCCCCTTATCTCTTCCTTTTCTATCATCCAACCTTGAAAATTAAAAGTAAAACAATTTCACAGTTTTTCTTTTATTAGGACATAGACACAGAATGGGATTGTATGACGGCAAAGTGGATGTGTCTCGAATTTTTGAGGACTCCCTTGCCGTTGTGCATTACGGCCATTTCATTCCCACCAGTGTAGGCACACTTGATCTTTTCTCCGCATCCTCATGGGTACTCATCTCTGTTTTGTTTTGTAACTGACAGGAGGCGGGCTTGGAATTGCATCCTCTGGATGTGACTTACAGATGCAGTTAGTTTACGTGGATAAACACTGACTCAGATCTGACAGGGCTCAGTGACCACCTGTGACATCTGAATTAGACCTGAGGTTTCACAAGCCTTCCTGGTGGAATTTCATCTCCATAGCTGGAGTTCAGAGATGATCTTAGTAAGATCCGATCCAATAGTAGCGGAAGTGATGGAGACAGGAAATCTAATTCTTTGGGGTCATGGGAAAACATTCCTTCCAATGTGCCTTGAGGGTCACTTGATTTCATATGTGATATCTTTGTGTATGGGATAACTCATGAGCCATCAGGAAGGACTCAGCTCATCTTGAACAGAGCCAGAAAGTTGTTGCCAATACCATGCCAAGTTGTTACCAGTACCATGTCAGGAGGTGAGCATGCAAATGATAATTTATGGGAGTATTTCCTTCAGATTTGTGCTCCGATGGTGTCATTGCGTTACCGAAAAGACGAAGGTAACACCGTGCTGTCCCAACATTACTTTGTGGCTGCCTGGTCACTTCTCAGCCTTCCACCTTCAACAGTCACGTTCACGGTGTTGATGCTTCTGGGACTGTCCACGACCTTGACTATGGTTCAAATGTAGTGTCTGGAAGATACCCACGAGCCTGGTAAAGAACGAAGATGTTACTAGGGAACTCTAAATCCCTCAGTAATATACCTCCCCAGCACTGATGTAATTATGGTTTTGCCTTTTAAAACGCTGTACCCATGAACTCGGGTACCAGGAAACCTTTCAGAGGCTCGAGCCCATTCTTGTCTGACCTTTAATAAAAGACTCAAAACTTTGTATTGGCTTAATCATTGTGCTTGTCAGTAGCAACATGTGTGTCTGGAGGACCTGGTGCGGGTTGAGTTGGGTGGAGACGCGGGTAGCCAAAAAGAATCCGCAAATCCGGGTGAAAGGAGAATGGGGAGCGGTCTTTGGCTGTTTGTGGGTGTTGTGTAGCGGCTGATTAAAAATTCTTGATGAAAAAATGTGTAGTCCAGACTGGCCTCGAACTCCAGATCCACCTGCCTCTGCCTCCTTCAGCAAATCCTACCGGCCCGCGCCACCAGAACCGGCGAGGACTGCTGTTGTTAAACTGCTACTTGAGGATGAATTCCAGTGACGCCACCAGCACCGCCCCCCCGAAGGAGGAGCGCGGAGTCTTAGATGCAGTTCTAAGCCCCACCTTCCCGCAGGCCCCCGGCACACTCCCCCGTCCGCCCTTTGCCCTAAGGAACGCAGCCTCACAAAGCCTGGAGACGACGCCCGCTCGCCACCCCTGCCGGTCCGCCCGGGAAACGCACTCCCTCACCGCCCGACAGCTCCTCAGCCTAAGCCGCAGCTCTGCATTCACTCTCAACTCTCACCGCAGAAAAACACCTTCACCGAGCCTCAGTCGCCTACTTACTGTCTTCACAGTGCTTTTCAGGACACATCCAACGACTCAGCGGCAAATACAATCTCATTACTACACTTTCCTACCTTTTCTTACAGGAATTTGCAATCGTAGGCTTTTAGCTCCTTAATTCATTCTGAGTTCATTACTGTATATGGTGAACAATAACACCCAAACCTGCGTGCTCATCCATTTCTCCCATAGTCATTGGCCCTAGAGGGGCCATAGACTGTGCCCCTCACTTCCACGGTGTGGTTTTGGTACCCTTGCCAAAATCGTGTGACCATATACGTGAGCATTTGATAATACTCATTGTTCTGTAATCTTTTACTTTGGTTTATTTTTCTCTATGTCAGGACCATATTTATTTCGTTATAATAGGTTGCTAATATATTTTTACATAAGCGTACCTAAATCCTACAGCTCTGTGTGTGTTTCAAAGTGTTTTGAATGTTTCAAATCCGTGCAGTTCTAGTAGACGTTATTAAGGTTTTGACAAGGATTGCTTTGAGTCTGTGATCGCTTTGTTAGTATGGACGTCTCAATATTTATTTATCCAATCCATTAACCCAAGATGTCATTTATTAGTGTTTGCTTTAATTTGATTCAGTAATGCTTTCTGACTCCCACTATATAAAGCATTTGCATTATAATTTGGTTTATTTCTAAATTTAAGGCCAAGTCGTTACCAATATCATGCCAAGTTGTTTCCAACACCATACAAAGAAGCAAGCATACTCATGATAATAGTTCCTTCAGATTTTTGCTATAATGGTGTCATTGTTTTACATGAAATGACTAAGTAACATTAGTTATATGAACTGATGAAGGTAACGTCGTCCTGTCCTAACATACTTTGTGGCTGCCTGGTCACTTCTCAGCCTTCCACCTTCAACAGTCACGTTCAAGGTGTTGACGCTTCTGGGACTGTCCACGACCTTGACTGTGGTTCAGATGTGTTGTGTAGTGTCTGGAAGATACCCACGAGCCTGGTAAAGAAAGAAGATGTTACTAGGCAATTCTACATCCCTCAGTAATATATCGCCCCAGCACTGATGTAATTATGGTTTTGTCTTTAAAGCACTGTATCCCTGAGCTCAGGCACCAAGAAACCTTCTAGAGATAGAAGCCATTCTTGTCTGGCAGTTAATAAAAGACTCAAAACTTTGTATTGGCTTAATCAGTGTGCTTGTCAATAACTACCTCTTGTGGAACCCTTCATTGCCAGGTATCCTAGTCAGGGTGTTGTTGCTTTGATAAACACTGTGACTAAAAGCAACTTGGGAAGGAAAGGGTTCGTTTCAGTTTACAGTTTACAGTAAGCCTCTGAAGGAAAGTCAGGTGAAGAACCCAGGGCAGGAATCTGGAGGCACGAACTAAAGGAAAAGCCATCGATGGAGGCTGCTTACCAGAGGCTTTCTCCTCCTGGCTTGCTCAGTTTGCCTTCTTATACTATGTAGGATCATCTTCTCATTAATCAAGAAAATTCCAGACAGGCTAGCTTAGACTCCAGTTTTATGGAGTCCATGCTTTGTGCCACTAACTATGACTGGGTGGGGAGGGGGCTGACAGCCTAGAAAGAGTGAGTGCAGAGATCTGTATGATAAAGAGGTTTCAGGTTTGGTTCCTTCTGGCAGATCCAATTGTGTGAAGCACAGCCCTCAGAAACCACTTTGTCCTTTGAGATGGAGATACAGCTGTTCATTTTAGTTTCACCAGTAATTTTCAATCTGAGGAGGAAGTGAACAGCCACTCTTAGTGCTTAGGATTTTCTCATAATTATTTTGAGTTGGCCATGTTTTCCTCTGGACTTGTAAGGACTGTAGAATACATAGTTCTTAGTTATAGTAAACCTAGGGTAACAACATACACCAACATTAAAGATAAAGGTTTATGTGAACAAATCTCCAGTATAATTTTCAATATCAATGTGCGTCTGGAGAACCAGGTGCAGGTTGAGTTGGGCGGGAACGCGGGTAGGCGAAGAGGATCCGGGTGTAAGGAACATGGGGAGCGGTCCTATGTTCGGGGGTTGGTTGTGGGTGTTGGATAGCCGTAGATTTAATTTAAAAAAATGTGTAGTCCAGACTGGCCTCGAACTCCAGATCCTCCTGCCTCTGCCTCCTTCAGCACAATCCTACCGGCCTGCGCCACCAGAACCGGCAAGGAGCGCTGTATAAATAATACTATTGAAGCTTCTCACAGTGACGCAAGCTAACGTTCCTGCAATGGGAGAACCGCAGCTTCAATGGCGTCAACAACGCCTCCTCTCAGCCCGAATCCTACGCTCTCCACCAGCTTTACGCACACTCTCCGCTGACTGCCTGCACTTTCCGGCCTCACGCCCGCCGCCCTCACTCCAGAGAACCACACCTGCACAAGCCCGGGCCCCGCAGCCCCCGCGGGTCACCCCGGGAAACCCTGCGGCCCCGCCAGGCAGCTCTGTGCTCGGCCGCAAGTCCCTGCTGCCCAGCGCTCTGCCCCGCAGCCCATGTGGACTCGCTATCTCTCTGCCCTGTCGCCCTCCACGTTCACTGCGGAAGATCAGTGACTGAAAGGAGCTGCACATGGAGGTGGCCTTCCTCAGGGATGACTGACAGGTCTTAAAACTCAATCCTCGGGGACCTGCTGCACTTGGAGGCTTGACTCTGATTTCCACGCGCGGGACTCCGGGAGAGGCCAAGTTAGGACGGGCAGAGAACTCGGTATGAAAATAAAGCAGTGCGTGGACACCGCTGGCTTCTTGCCCAGTGGTCCCCGTCACCATCACCAGAGCACTGGCCTTCCTTCCGCTGTAAATAACCCCTTCAAGGTGCCCACCTGCTCAGGCGGACCCCACACCCACAGCTTTAAGCGTCCTTGCCAAGAGTGGGTTCAGGATATCCCCCCATTTGTGCAAGCCCTGAACTTGGTTGTAGCAAGATGTTAATAATTTTCAATCTTTAAGCCCAAGGAAACGGAGTGTGGACAAAAATCCGGTTCTATTCTTTCATAGACAGCCCAAAGTGGTCCGTTAACACTTAACCATCACTGTTTTGTTACCTAAAAGGAAAAAATAAGAAGAAAAGAAAAACTTCTTGAGCATACGTTCTGAAATATTAACAATGTATTTTTCTGGATCCGGAAGTGCTTTATGAAAGCATTACAATAATAGTGATGTTCAAAAATGGATTTGGAATGCCTGTCTCTCTACAGTGCATTAAACTTCATCTCTGTGAAAAGCACAGCAGAGGTTTAGGTGGGAAGTACTTTGTTCCACTCAGTTTTGGAGTTTTAGTCTTAACAAGTTCTTTCTGGGCCCGTGAAGATGGCAGAGCAAAGCTTCCCTCATAGCACTGAGCAGTGAGACTGGGAGCAGAGGATCCAAGGACAAGACATAGCTCCCAAAGAGATGCCTCTGGTGTCTTCCAACCCTGAGACCCCACCTTAGGAAGCTTCCCTCGCTTAACTGATTTGATAAGGCTATTAAATTATGAGCCATGAGTGGGTGGATCCATTGGTGGAGGCTGAGCCCTCATGATCCAAGTCCCCACTGATTGCATCCATCATCTGAGATCAAGCCTCCCCTGTTCAGCCTCTGCAGGGTGCTAGATAGACATCTGAACACATCAGAGGCCATATAGGACTATACTCATGTGCCCAAAATTTCAGGCATGGACAGATTCAACACAATGCCCATCAAAATCCCAGCAAAATTCTTCAAAGACCTCAAAAGAACGATACTCAACTTCATATGGAAAACCAAAAAACCCAGGATTGCCAAAACAATCCTGCCAATAAAAGAACTTCTGGAGGCATCACAATCCCTGACTTCAAACTTTACTACAGAGCTACAGTACTGAAAACAGCCTGGTATTGGCATAAAAACAGACAGGAGGACCAGTGGAACTGAATAGAAGACCTGGATATCAATCCACACATCTTCGAACACCTGATCTTTGATAAAGAAGCAAAAAATATCAAATGGAAAAAAGAAAGCATATTTAACAAGTGGTTCTGGCATAACCGGATATCAACATGTAGAAGAATGAAAATAGACCCATATCTATCACCATGCACAAAACTCAAGTCCAAATGGATCAAAGACCTCAACATAAAGCCAACCACACTGAACCTTATAGAAGAGAAAGTGGGAAGTACACTCGAACGCATTGGCACAGGGAACCACTTCCTAAATAGAACCCCAGCAGCACAGACACTGAGAGAAACAATTAATAAATGGGACCTCCTTGAACTGAAAAGCTTCTGTAAAGCAAAGGACACAGTCAACAAGACAAAATGACAGCCTACTGAATGGGAAAAGATCTTCACTAACCCCACATCAGACAGAGGTCTGATCTCCAAAATATACAAAGAACTCAAGA